>JACTOM010000931.1:2975407-3019343 GCA_015832385.1 Elymnias hypermnestra | reverse complement strand
GGACTATGAGAGTGAAGGAATAGAGAGTGCACTTGTGTACTATGCCTGCCAATCCGCAGTGGAGCAGCGTGGTGGGTCTATGCTCTAAAAACCCTCGCTTCTTGGAGTGAGGAGGCCTGTGCCCAGCAGTGGGACGTTAATGGGCTGCTACTTACTTACTTACTTTACAGAAGAGAAAGTATGTGTAAATTCCGGCGAAAGCGTATGGGAAGCCACTTAAGCTTAGTACGAAATTCTGAAACTTAATAGTGTATCAAAGCGTAGAAAAAGTTATTTGCCAATTAAAGATATCGATAAGTATGTGATAAATTTTTACATAACTAATATGTGTTAATAAGATATGGTTTAGCAAAGATATCTTTTTCATGGTAATCCTTTTTTACTGCCTCGTGGATGCAGTAGCGTTCGCTCCACTGGCAATGATCCTGGATTTAGTTGTGGACATGGTAAACTGCCTCTGTCCCAGTAAGATGCTGTGTCTAAACCAAAAAAGGCAAATCAACTTCACAACCTAGCTGGTGCAGTAGTGCGAGTAATTTTTGTAGCTTTGTAATCAGAGATTCTGGGTTACAACCCCGATAGGATGAATTTTATTTTAGGAATTGAGATTTGTATACCGTTACGATGCTGTGTAGAAACCATAAGAGGTAAATGGCCTCTATGCAAATTTACAGGCAAGTGCAAACTTGTCAGTAATACAAAAGACCTCCTAAAAGCTTAGTGCAATTTCATCTTAGACTTTATTGTCACTTATTAGCAGGAGAGATCACAGTCATAAGCTAACATGTCAGCTTTAAAATATCCAAATTAAAATTGACACCAACACAATGCGACCGGCAAATAGTTATTTTTCAGTAAGAAATTCAGGAATCAACTATGAAGAAGGATCTTAAATAGAAGCAACATTTGGCAAAGCTATACCGAAAGTGTACACAATACACACAAAATACAGAACACTTCCTATTTATGTCGGCGCACCGCACCATAGCGGGTAACATTTGCATTTATTTCAAAAAGTTGGCAACACCGAGCAAAAATTATTTCGCCGCGAAATAATCAAAAACCGCCACCGCGACACTTGCAATAACAAACACAATATTTCTTCAGACAATATAAAATTTTTCTTCAGCTGAAATTTGTTTAGCTTGATGGCCTAGTGGTGGGGTGGACTCACTTCAGACAAGTCGCCGGATCAAACTTCAGGCACCACTAGGTTTTTCTTTATTGTTTTGAGGCAGCAACTATCCTGTCACGGTTTCCAGCCTTAGATATCTTGGCGGATATGACAACGAGGCTATACACTCGTATACTATTACGTGGAAGGCGATGGCCTTTTTCTTGACGATGTCCGTCATCGTCAAGAAAAAGGCCAAGGGGAAGGCGGAGCGAGAGCGCGAAAGAGCCACCATCTCCCAGAGACCCCAAAGACCGGCGAAGGCCTGCTGAAAGACTGAAATTACATATCCCTGATAGTGGTACCTTGGAGTTGCGAACGGTCACAAAGGGGATTGTGGCAGTTTTCTTACCACTCATACGACTGCAGGAAGACAGCAAGTTAATGTGGTCTTAACCCGCCGTGCCAACAATTCTTGCTAGCAAGAGGTATCGCATGATAGGAGAAGCCCAAAAAGCACAACGTAGCGGGGTCCCCGCCGAAAGATTTTCTTTATAAGAAGAAACTTGAGTGCTGAATGTTTTTTGCAATCCATCATTGTGCTTTTTGGTGAATGAAAACATTAAAATCAAAAATCAACATCATATTCCAAATATTCTTCATTCATGTAAGCTCAAAAAGCACTTTTGAATCGTCAGTTTGTCCATTGGCAATAAATCTACCACCGGTTCATTTCGCTGAGAAGAAACCGACAAGAATCTCAACGATTACTCCTTTAAACATAGTTTTTGTACGTTACAATGTGTTTAGCTTTCATATGCAACCGGAATCAAGTCCAAACGTCTTTGACACTTAATAATTTTTTAATAGGACGTTATTAACATATTTCTTAAATCTATGTGGAGGCAGACTCAGAAGTGATTCGGGTGATCTTTAGGAAACGCGAGATCCTAATTGAGATATTGCACGAATTGCTCTTTTCCATCGTGAGGAAACCTGCATACCCACAGGAACTTTGGGATGTATGAACCCTGAAAACCATCAGTGGAGCACCTCTGTGGGTTTATGCTCTAAAAACCTACTCTTCTATGATTAAAGAAGCCTGTGCACTGTATTAGGCTATTAATAAGCTGCTACTTACCATATTTTACAAGAAAATAAATAAACAAAAGGTTTCATTTCGTATATGATATGATACAGCAGAGATTAATAAATATTTTTTTCATTTGAATTTCCTTCACAATTAAGCGGGAACTAATCAATATTAAACTCCCAGATATCTTCAAATAGATCTCAATAAATTGAACCTTTAAACTTGTTTTTAACTTGAAAATACAGAAATTAATTAACATATGATTGAGCTGCTTTAAAAATATTTGAAAAAGACTGGAATTAATTCTAATATAATCGTATTTCTTTCGCAATGCAGTCACTCTTTAAAACGGATTTCCTCATATCTCCATGGGCTTAGGAGTCAAATTGCAAAGGACAGGTTTAATTATATATTTAACTTAATCTTTGGAACCATTTTTACTTTAACAATGTTGTATACCAAGTAAACACTAACTCTCAAAAAGACATTCTATAGTGAAAATTTAAAAATGAATACCTTTAAATTGCCTCATTGGTCTAGTGGTTAGCATGTTCGACTACAGACATGAGGTCCTGGGTTCGAGTCCCGGGTCGGGCCAATTCAAAAATCAATATTGAGTTTTCTATTAAGATTTTCTCAATATTTGCCCGAAGTTGGGAAGTTGGCGGTGTGATCCACCCCCGTGCCTCGGAGAGCACGTTAAGCCGTCGGTCCTGCGCCTGATCTCTCTCCGGTCGTGTCGGATTCCCGTCACATCGGACTATGAGAGTGAAGGAATAGCGAGTGCACTTGTGTACTATGCCTGCCAATCCGCAGTGGAGCAGCGTGATGGGTCTATGCTCTAAAAACCCTCGCTCCTCGGAGTGAGGAGGCCTGTGCCCAGTAGTGGGACGTTAATGGGCTGCTTACCTACCTTTAAATTTGATAAAATTAGCACAATAAAAACTAAGACAAATTGAACTAGGTAGGAGCAAAAACTAATTTTACTATACTACGTTATATATTTGTCGGAGAGCGGTAGTCTATGGAGCGCTGGCGCCATCTGTCTATCGGCGTGGGACAGAGTCAATAGTGGCAGTCCGGCGCACGTCTCTTGTTAGTTAGTCATCGGGTGACGGTCCGCTAGAGCGGTCGACTATTGATACTGTCGCGTTCCTAACTATTATTATTAATGAGTTTGTGTAAATTGAGATCAGGAACATTAAATGATTGAAAATTATAATCTGACTTAATTAATAAAGTGTTTGATTGCACCAACATTACCCATTAACGCCCACAGTATGGAAAATAAATTATGGATGCCAATGACGATGTCGACGGAGAATCCTACGCCCCTGTGCTTTATGCTTCCTTCTCTCTTATTCGAAGTCAAAATATCTTTATTCAAGTAGGCCTGTTACAGCGCTTTTGAGTCGTCAAATATCGTTTTTTATAGTTATTATTTGAATTAATGACTGATGATAATATTAAAAAACGACTTACAATCGTTAAAAAACGAATTACAAAAGTTACGAGGGTTCCTACGCGCCCTGATCTGAGAAGAGCCCACAACAAACTCAGTCGGGTTTACGTTTTTTGTTTTGTTATCATTATTACAATATATATTTTAAATTAATTCTATATCTTTATACATGTAGAGCAATTCATTCAGTCCCACGCTTTTTTGTCTTCTAAGTATTCTTTCAAATTATAGAATGATTTCTCAATTAGTTTTCTTTTAATAAAATATTTAAATTTATTAAGAGACATCTTTGTAACTTCTTCTGGGAGCTTGTTGTAGTAACGTATACAGTTACCCTTAAATTACTTGTCAATCTTATGTAGCCTACTAGAATTTACAGCAATTTTAGTTTTATTTCTTAAGTTATGAGGTGCATTCACTTTTTTTCCTAAAAGAGTCAATATTTTTATATTCTCCGACATATATATTTTAAGAGAACACGTAGAACGCTGAAATATATCAAGTTCAGTATTTTTCAAAATAAATCATTGTAGATTATGATTATCCCGTTTTTTAATCATATTCCTTTAAAAAATGCAAACAACATCGCATAACTAAACATTTGATAACATTAAATGACAAATGACATCGTAAAATCAGTCGGTAGAAATGAATTAATATTTAAACGCGCTTTGGGTGATGCGGGTCAGATAAGAGGGTCGGAGAGCGAATCGACTGGAAACGGTTTGGATTCATTTACAATTTTCATATTATTCCTTCCGATATATTACTTATCAGTTTGGAATTTTCCATTACTGAAAAAAATTGAGAGATATAAATAACCTATACTGTATACGTTATATTTCTCTCGCGGTGGACATATCAATAAAAGTTTTATACAATGTTCCAAAATTCTCACTTCAATATTACGAATTTTCAAAGATCCTTCCATAGCTGAATTTTATCTACTATCCTGCTTTCTTTATTTTAACCACATATCTGTAATTAGATTAAAAAACATACTTAAATGATATCATGAGTCGCAATGGAGTTAAAGTAGTAAAACCTATATTTAATGATTCAAAATTCAAAAGTAAAAACTAACTTAAATAAGGAATTTGAATATAAAACATAAGGAAACTACCTAAAAAAGTTTGGAAATATAACAGAAAATAGAGAAACAGATATCCTAATGATAATTCTGGTGAATAATATGACTTATAGATTGTTATTAAAGTCAAATAGAAATGGAAATAGAAATGGCCAAAGCAAGGATGAATAAGTTGACCAGAATTTGGAAAGTTTCAAATGTCACCAAAATAAGACTTATGCGAGTTAGAGGTTATGTTCTAAGATGTGGAGTAATGAGAATGTTGCGAAAACCGACGGCTAAAATGACAAATACATCCATCTCTAATATCATACTGCTTCATGTGTCGTGGTTATGTTCGACTACAGACACGAGGTCCTGGGTTCGAGTCCCGGGTCGAGCCTATTCAAAATCGATGTTGAGTTTTTTATTAAGATTTTCTCAATATTTGCTCGAAGTTGCCGATGTGATACATCCCGCTTGATTCAGTGAGCACGTTAAGCCCTCGATCCTGCGCCCGATTTTTCTCCGATCGTGTCCGATTCCCGTCACATTGGACTAAGAGAGTGAAGGAATAGAGAGTACACTTGTGTACTATGCCTACCATTCCGCAGTGAAAGCAGCGTGGTGGGTCCCGTAAAAACTTTGTCTTAAATGGAATGGAAATCTATCCTCTATTTATCCTCTAATCCTCTCTCCTGAATGGAAATCTATTTAAATGATTAACCTCATATATTAAAAATCGGATACAAGCTGTTGTTGTAGGTGGCGCCAGAAGTAATTTTGTTACGATAACATCCGGAGTACCCCAGGGTTCAATTCTTGGCCCTCTGCTATATTACAGCATAACAGCTATTTATTTGACATTGGAACCTGTTTTAAAAATGCAGACGATAAAAAACTTTCTTAAAGTACGATCCCTCGATGATTATCATAAATTACAAGAGGATCTAAATGCATTAACGGAATATTATACTACAAATAGAATTACGGTTAATGTCAAGAAATGCCATCATATCACGTCGTAATAAGCATCCAATCAAATTTAACTATAAAATTAGTGGTGTAAATGTAAATAAAATATATAGCGTCAAGGATCTGGGTATAAAAATCGACACAAAGTTTACTTTTAATGAGCATATTGAAGTAGTGGTGAACAGAGCTTTTAAGCAATTAGGATTTATCAAACGAGTAACACAGTCTTTTTGTAATATTGAATGCTTAAAAACAGTATATTTTGCATAATATGTTCGTAGCGTACTTGAATATACATGTAAAATCTGGTCGCCTTACCACTCATGTACAAAGACTCGAGTCCGTTCAAAAACAATTCTTAAAATATTTGGCATTCAAGGATTTCAAAAAATTTACTAGTTATGAGGAAGCCGTTTCGTTCTACAAAATAGATTCTTTCAAACTTAGAAGAGAAGTAAGTGATATGATATTATTACAAGGAATAATGACCGGTAAAGTTGATCGTTCTCCTCTACTCTCAGACTTCTCATTAAACGCTTCACCTTTCCGACGAAACAGGCACTTAATAATTGAACCAAAGGCAAGTACAAATTATGCAAAAAATTCTGTCACCGCCCGTCTGGCGCGCACTTATAATAACACATACCCAAAATTGGACTTCTTCCATTTATCAAAGTTGCAATATAAAATGGAATTGATGGGAAAAAAAGATCTTAGTCAAAAAAGATCTCATATTTTTAACAAAAAAATAAAGTTTTTCATCAGGGTTATTTAAACATTGATAAATACACACTCATGGTTACGGATACATACACGCACTCTCTCTCATTTATTCACAGATAGACACACACACACACGCACGCGCAAACACACCACAAAGTTGTTTGCATTATTATTTAAGTTTACTCTGTTAATTCTTATTTATGTAAATAGACGTAATCTGACATGGCCTTATTTTTAGCATTATGTAATGTAAAAAAAAATGTCAAAATTGTACGCTATTTGATTACCAATAAAGAATAAAATAAAAATAAAATAAATGAGTGAGGATGCCTGTGCCCAGCAGTGAGACGTAAACGGGCTGCTACTTACCTTAATATCATGACAAGGCTATTCAAGACTTGCTGCCAACGAGTTTCTTCACTATTTTGGTCATATTGTCCTAAGGCAGCCAAATAACTTGGAGAAACTGGTTCGGGCACGAGTAATCTTAAGAAAAAACCGAGGGGTTGCTCACCTGGTCTGACCAAATAATGAGGATAACTAGAATCGTGCTTCCAACAGCCCTAAAACAAGCTGAGGATAGAATGAGATGGAAGCAAGTAGTCCATGGAACCACTAAGCCATATCAGAGCAGGCACGACTTTCAGCAGTGAAGTGTTAGGTACACTTCATTGCTGAAGGTCTAATGATGATGAGATGGGTTTGTAACAGCAGGGTTGTTGTTCGTTTAACATTCACAGCGTTTGTAGTAGGATATAGTCGTAACCTTGTTGGATTTCATTGTAAAATTTTCGAAGTTACGTTCAGGAATATAAAAAGCTCGTAAGGTTATCTCAAGTTGTAAACATCCCAAAGGTCTTTCTTTCTATTCAAAGAAGGATAGAGCTGTATAAAAAAACTCCTTTCGTGTGCAAATTGGCGTATTTATTCGCAAAACCTTATTTGACTTCTTATTTATTCATTTTTATTCAATTCCATAAAGTATTCTTTATTTGTGAATTTGGGTTGTATTATAAATATAATTAAAATAAATATTTATGAATAAGGAAATTTCAAAGCTCTACTAATGAGTCATTGGCTACCTTTGTAATCCTGAACGATGTAATAGGTGCTATCGATTAAATATTTTGTCAGTGTCATTTTAAATTTGTCTAGGTTATCAATTTTTGTTATAGTTTCTGCTATTGTTTGCAATTTATTAGCGAGTTTTAAATATCAGTACTCTACCCATATTAAAAGAAAGTTGATGTGTGTAATATATGTCGGAGAATAAAAGAGTAGGCGCATAAAGCGTAGGGGCGTGAGGTTCTCCGCCGACATCATCGTTAATGGCATCTATAAATTAATCTCCATACCGTGGGCTTTGGTGGGTAATGTTGGTGCAATCAAACACTTTATTTATTAACTCAGATTATAATGTCCAATCACTTAATATTCCCGTTAACAATTTACACAAATACAAACAATAATAGCTAGGAACGCGACAGTTTCAACAGACGACTACACCGGCGGGCGGTCACTCCAAAACTAGAGAGATGCGGCGATTGTCACAATTGACTCTGTCTTACGCCAATAGATAGATGGCGCCACCGTTTCACAGACTACTGCACTCCGACATATATAAATTTTCGTGACACGGTGTTGGAAGTTGCACTCCTCCGGAACGTAAATTTTAGCGTGCATATCGCCTTGGAAAATTGGTGGAGAATCAGACAACATCTATTTTCGTCTCCTTAAATGTTAAGGGTAATCCACCCTTAATTTTTTTATTAATTTTTTGGACAATTGTTTTTTTGGTTATACTATTATGGTATCAAAATTTTCACCTTTCCATCATCTACCCCTATTTTGTAATTGCGAAAATAGTTATTATAAGGCAAAACAACGTTTGCTGGGTCAGGTAGTTCTGTTTATAACAATATAAGCGATAAGGCCGCCTTATTGTGCTGTACAATTATTTATTTTAGGTGCTTTTTTTGTATAGTTCTTGTGGTGTTCAATAAAAGTGTTCTCTCTCTATTATATACAATAATTTACTCAACCTATATTAAATGGTTATAAGTTAGTTATAAAAAAATAAATGAGTTTTCGTCCGTTTTGTCTAATGGTAAGGTAAGATAAGTACAATTACTTAAGCTGCCCTAATAACGTCCCACTGGTGGGCACAGACCTCATCATCCTTCACTCTCATTGTTCCATGTTTCCAGTGTTATCCAATTAAAGGATCACATACATATAGTAAAAGATAATGTTCTATCGATATTAAAAAGTCAAGAAATTATCATTTTCATATTATTTGTGTGCAGTGATTTACACTTTTTTTAATTTATATAAAACATATGTATTGTATTTGTCGTTAGATTGTAATAAAAATGTATCTACTTTAATAAGGTTTCGTTTATTCATTCAATATAGGATGAATACGAGTCTCAGAATAACTTTTTTAATTTGTTAATGGGCTTTTATTAATGAAATCAGCGCTTCTATCAAAACTCGAAATGTAATTACATTTAAATTAAGGCAACTTCGGAGTGAAGTCGATGATTTGTTGTTAATTTACATAGAGCTCATTTGAATGTCACTTGTTTTTGTAGATTTAACTGGTGAAACGTTTTTGACTTTGATCTCGCTAGGTCGTAAATGATGATACAGTCTAAGACATCAAGTAGAAATTAAGCGATATTCTTATGTTTGAAGAGTGGTAACTAAAAGCTTCCTATCAGTCTGCATTTGATAAATAAGAAAGTACGATTTCGAAAGAATGCTCTGCCGGAAATTGAATCTGGAAGCCTTTATAGCAAAACTATTACTATCACGATTTGAAAGTGGTAAAATTAATTTAAAAAACCTATTTATTTAGTAGTAGCAAAGACGAATACCGTTTATGTTCTGGTACATTTCAGAATAGAAATGATTAATCCCTTCTCACCAGAATAGACAATATTATTACTTATATGAAGTGTGATTACAGTCTCAAAGACGTGTGACTTTTACAGTACAAAGCTGTGTAACCATATACTTCTTACCAGGATAACGTGCTAACATCTTTGACAATATTATCATTTATCATCAAGTCAAGATCACTGTTAAGAGTTTAAATGACGGCTAGGTTTTGTATATATGTTACAGGGAAAAATTAGTAATCAAAAACAACCTTAATCATAAAAAAACATTTTCTTTTCGAAATTTCACTTTTGGTGTACATACTTGAATATTTTTTTCCCAATTTAACAACCATTTTTTATGGATTAGATAGGTTGTCTATTTCGCTATTATCTTTATTTAATACAACCATTTCTTTCAGAAATCTTGGAGTTAAAAAGGATCACTTTCTCTTTGTTCATCTATATCTGAGAAATCAATGGCCGCATAGAAAATCGATCGAATAGATACTTGGCTTTCTTGTGCAAAGGAACCCCTAGTGACTTTAGATTCTAAATATTTTCTAATATCATCATAAGTTGTACATTAGAAATAATTTGAAAACTATTAGACATATGAATAGTTCTGTAAAAGCCTACTGAATACATCAAACTTAAAATATATGATACATTACATAAGTACCGCACTTACTAGAGACACGAACCCAAATCCCTTGTAAGTCGACCAAAATTCGGGCTCTTTTACGGTCCATTTAATAGTTACGACGAAAAGTATCAAGACATTGGAACTGCCCCATGAATATCCGAAAACTTGGCCATGTTGTTACTTCGAACTAATTACAGTCCTTTAGTAGAATTACTAAGAAAAATCCTAGTGATTTGCCGATTGAACAACTCGATACCCTGCTATTGTAATTTAAAAAATAGATACCTAACAAACATTTCAAACAACAACTCTTAAATTCTAATAATAACTGTCTTAATAAGTAGTATACCTAACTATAACTTAAGTTCCTAAAACTTATGCACACATATAATAGTTAGTACCATAAAAACTATATTAGTACCTTCTTATGAACTTAGCTTACTTATCATGATGACTGAACTTTCGTTAATAAAAATCGCAGGTTCGATCTCCAGAAGGAACTATTAAGTTTCTCTTTATAAACTTACGTGCATGATTGTTCTTTTCAATGCACTAAATGTGCAATGTTCTTTTAAATGTCTAAGCACTAAAACTCTTTCTCCTATGTGTGAGGAGCCTTGAACCCCTGCTACTTACCTTTTTTAAAAAATACTTAGCAACTTTTAAACCCTAGACGGGCTGGAAAATTTACACGCCTAATTTATTACATTTCCAGCAAATCCACAATCATTACAAAAATAATTTATTCGCCATATGGAGTGACCGGCCATATTGGATTTAGAATGACGTCACTTACCTAACCGTGCGTGGACATCCTAAATAATGCATTAATTTACCTTAATAAGATAATATCCTGAACCCATAATTGAAAATGGTTTTCATTTTAATTTACATTACTTAATAAATGACTAATGACCGATGACCTCAGCAGAGTTTCCCAACAGGGGGGCCTGAAAATGAACATGGATGAGACAAAAATTATGTCTAATATCCATTTACCGACTCACCCAGTCATCATTGAGAACTCAGCTCTAGAAATTGTTGACGAGTACATATACCTGGGATATATAGTCCAGCTAGGTAGGTCCAATTTCGAGAAAGAGGTCAACTACCGAATCCAATTCGGTTGGGCAGCGTTCGGGAAGTTCCGGAAGACTTTTTCGTCCAATATCCCTCAGTGCCTGAAGACCAAAGTCTTCGAACAGTGCGTGTTGCCAGTGATGACCTACGGTTCTGAGACGTGGTCGCTGGCTATGGGCCTCATGCGGAAGCTCAGAGTCACTCAGCGTGCGATGGAGAGGGCTATGCTCGGAGTTTCTCTACGCGATCAAATCAGAAATGAAGAGATCCGTAGTAGAACCAGAGTCACCAACATAGTCCTATGAATCGCGAACCTGAAGTGGCAGTGGGCGGGGCACATAGTTCGAAGGACCGATGGACGTTGGGAGCCGAAGGTGCTGGAGTGGCGACCCCGCACCGGACGGCGCAGTGTAGGCAGACCCCTATAAGGGCCGATGATATAAAGAGGGGCGACGGTAGCCGCTGGAGCCAGGCAGCGCAAGATCGGGCCTTGTGGACGTCATTACGTGAGACCAATGTCCAGCAGGGACGTCCATCGGTTCAAGCCACGACGACGACGACAATGTGTTGCCATGCAACCCACAGTGGAGAAACCTGGTGGGTTTGTGTTCTAGAAAACCTCTTACCAATTTATGAGAAGGTCTGTGCTCAGCAGTGAAGGTATAATAGACTGTTACCTACTTTTACTTAAGCAAAGGTAATAGTTTTCCCTTTGTTATTTGCGTAACATTATAAATAGAAAGGTAAGTCATTAAAGACGTGTTTGAAAAAAGTCCTATTCTGTCCTTTACACATGACAAGGGCTTTGTATTGTCGTATTTGCATGTTAGCCAGCCTTTGATGAGGGTCGTGTTTCAAAGGGAATATTACTAATCCGTTTGCCTACCAATATCTAGGCTGTTTTGTAACGGATCCATTTTACACTATCGTGACATGTGTCTTTGTGTTTAGCGAAGATATTTTGCCAGATTAAAAGGATTGTTATGATTAAATTTGTAATATTCTTGACATGTTTATAATATGTTTTATTAATATTGACAGTATAATACGATAGTATTTTTGCGGAATTTAAATATGCATTATTAATGTAAATTTAAAAGTATATGTAACAGTTTTGCAAATATATCGCTTCTTCATTTATTTAGTACGCTTTCTTAAAAATAAAGTCAATTACAAATCGTTTAAGAGATATCGTGATAAGTAAGTTAGCTTAGAAGTCTATAAAACCATCTTCACTTTTCTAATTTACCAGGTTTGGGGAATAGTTTTATTAGTTTTAAAGTCTATAACGAACATAGTTAAATATTTTATATTTATAGAAAAAAAGGAACAAAAAATGTCTAAAATTTTAACTATTTTTCAAAAAATTGTCGAATCGAAGTAAAAAAAAAGCAATGTGAAGCTTAACGTTTCTAATTTTCTTAAACTCTTTCTAGGATCTTGCAAAGCTTCATTAAGTTTTAATAAAATAAGTTATTTTAAAAGAAATAATTATTGGTAAAATTAATGCAATTTCAACATCAAAAATTAGAAAAATTATAGTGATAAGAAAAAAATGGAGAGAAAATGGGATTCGTGATTGAATTTCAATTTTTTTTTATATGATTTAACTTCAGAATCTTTCGTGTTTATTCAGATGGATTTATAAATAGTTTAATCTGATACATATTTCCACAGGTTTTGAAACTAGCATGTGATACTGTTGAAATCCGATAGTTTTGTTTATATATAATTCTTATCTGCGTGTGTATATGAATGCAGTCCTAAAATTTATTATTCAGTCTTTCTGACAACTCAGAAATTCCTCATATTTTCACAGGATTACGTTTGAATTCTGGATTTTGATGAAATTGCATGTGTTCAGAATTCAATAATAATTTAACTTTACAAAGATATCCAGCTTTGTCAATATTGTATCACCATCAAGAGTAGCTAGTTTATACATAAAACAAACGTGGTTGTTAGCAATACGTTTATAGAACATATACAAGTTATTTGAATAAATCTCAACACCGAAAGCTTGGGGAGCTTTGAAAGTTTCCCCTTGCCTTCCATAATCAATAACACATATAAAGATAACAGACTGTGTAATTTACGTTCACGAGGTGACATGGCTTTGTTCCGACATTTGTTGCTGAAAGCTGCGTCGCCTCACCCCTTTGAGGTCACTGCGCTTCGCATGAAGACAAAGTGTCTTCCCGACTTACATTTTCAGCAATTTCCGTATTCATATTTGTTTTTTATATATGTGTATATAATTGTTCCTTGTGGTATCACCAGTTTTCTTTACTTTCCTTTAGACATATGAAGAATACAAACACAGCATCACGCCTCATTCCCGTAGGCAGAGACCACGTCCTTCCACATGCCACGATCCTTGCATACCTCCTTTGCTTCTTTCATTCTCATTAAAACTTTCATACAAGTTCATCGGTTTAGAGTACTCTTAATATGACCCTTTTTTTTAATGTCGTGGATTAGATCCAGGAACGTTCGGCTTGGTCTTCCCCTTCCAACTTTCCCATTTATTCATAACTTATAAATCATTTTTATTAGTCTCCTTTCATTAATTTTCTTTACGTGTCCAGACCATCTAAGCATACCTTTGTTAATTTTAGTCACCACATCTTCTTTTGTACCACAACGTTCTCTTATCACACTATTTCTTACTTTATCACTCAGTTTCAATCCACTCATACTTCTCAACGCTCTCATCTCTACCGCATTTATTATACTCTTATGCTTCTTCTGCCAAACCCAACATTCTCTACCATATATAAGTGTTGACACCAACACTCTTCCATGCCCTTCATGCACAACCATTCTAGCCCTTTGAGATTCATGAAGAATACTTAATCATCTGCATTGCGAAGTGATACACTTTGTTAAATTTCAAGTTTAATAGTCTGAACTTATCCTATATTTTATAACACATTATCATGTTATTAATGCTCCCAGACTGAGGCACATCGTTTGTTGGGAACGCGTTACTGAACAGCTACTTTTTTGTTAATTTAATGATGGTCTACTGAGGGCAAAATTGCGTGACACTTTGAATTTACGCCATCTTTATTAAGTACTTCATCTTAAATGTAAGGTTTTTATTACTTTTAATAATCCCATACATATAAGGAGCTTTTTAACAGAATGTAAATAGTATTTTAACCGTAAGCCGCGCAGTGAAATTACCCGCAGCCGCGTCCCTTGACCCCTTTGAGGTCGCCAAGCTTCGTGTCACGGCAAAGGAGCTGTTTTGCCAACACTTTAAGCCATTCCAGTTTTCATATTTTTCTTTCATACAACTCGGTAATATTTAAATTCAAACGAATTTGCATTTAGACATAAATTAGGTGTATACGTGTTCTGTAAAAAATATATGGTGGACGTAATTCTTACATATCATAAAACAAAGTTTTGTTTGCGGTAAACACGAAAACTACTTCATTGATATTCATGCGGTTTTCACTAACAAATAGAACGATTTCTTAGAAAGGTTTTTGCATATAATTTGTCTAGGTTTTGTGAAAACTGATTAAATAAATGACAATTGTGGTCAGTGTCAAAGTCAAGTCAACTGGGGGCTTTTATCGAAAACGCTGCATTAACTCTTAGAAATATTACTCAAATTCAAGTTTAAGTAGGCTTTCGAAGCACTTTTGAATCGTCAATTATAGTTTATCGATATATTATTTCCAATTAACTATTGATGATGATATTTAATACAACTTAGAATCAAAAGTAACTAGGGTTCGAAATCATGAGCATTTGATAATGTATCTTACCAAATTTTTGATATATATATTTTGTTTATAAACGTGATCACTGGGAATTTATTTATAAAATAGAAATAAATTTCCAGTGATCACGTTTATTTCAAGTTGGCTTAAAAATGATGACAGAATTGAGTTTTCTATGAAGATTTTATCAATATTTGCACGTCGTTGGGAAGTTGGCGATGTGAACCACCCCCGTGCCTCGGAGAGCACCTCAAGCCGTCGGTCCTGTGCCCGATCTCTCTCCGGTCGTGTCGAATTCTCGTCACATCGGACTATGAGAGTGAGGGAATAGAGAGTGCACTTGTGTACGATGCCTACCAATCCGCAGTGGAGCAGCGTGGTGGGTTTTTGCTCTAAAAACCCTCGCTCCTCGGAGCGGGGAGGCCTGTGCCCAGCAGTGGGACGTTAATGGGCTGCACTTACTTATTTACTTACAATTTAAAATATAAATTTTCATTTGCGAATTAAACATAAAGAAATTATTAATGAAAATGCATACAAATATATGCGTTTGTACTTGTGTGATTACACCAATGTGCATGTTTATTGCGTGAAAGAGATAGATTGTTATTGTATGTGTGTAAGCATGTAATTATGTGCAAGTTATTGCCACTTAATTTCACAAAAATATTCATTGTAGTTCGTTACAATGTAATTTTTAACTTGTTAGAATGAAGTATAGTCCACCCCAGACTTATTTATTACAAATGACTTCTTATAACGAATACTTGCTAAGTCCCTAAAGTTTCGTTACATCTAGAATACATTTCAATTGATTCTACTTGCCCCAAAACAAGAAAAGAAAAACAGTCTGAATGCTCGCGTTATAAAATCATAAAAGACAGCCAAATTTCATAATACATTAAAGGGATAGAGATAATTATATTTTCAAAATATCGCGCAGTTTATATTTAATCCTGTTAAATTAAACCTCCTGACTTGATGAAATAATGAAAATTTTATGAATTATTTTGCCTTGAGAAGGAAAGTGTGAAACATTATTATCATTTTGTGCTTGTTTAATCCCAAATTTAACACGTTTTTTTTTCTTCAGCCCCTAATTTATAAAATAACGTAACTTATTAAATCCACTTAACGTTAACATTATCACTTAACAAATATGTATAGTTTTAATCTAAATATTCTTCATTCAAGTAGGCTTCGATGAGCTATTTTCAACCGTCAAGTTTGTCCGTAGGTATCAAATCTACCATTGGGTCGAAAAGTTCATGAGATTGAGAAGAAAGCGTGAAAAAACTAGGTAGTTTTGTAGGTTATGAAACTGTTAACTTCCATATGCAAATGGAATCTAGTCCAAACATTGTTATCCATGTAATGTATTTTGTATAATAATTTTCTTGATAAATGTCCTTAAATTATGTAGAGGCAAATCGAAAACTAACGGCGTTATATTGTTAAAATTGCATATGCCCAACCCGACTAATGATTTCTGAACATTTTTTACCCTGAAACATGTCGTTACGTGTATGTTTTTATTTCTTTTATTAAATTTACTTAGTATAGTTACTCAATGAATACAATTTATAATATATATAATTAGCAGCCCATTAATATCCCACTGGTGGACAGGCAGGCAGGTCTCCTGACTGTGACTTAAAGGCCATAGACCCAGAGTATAATATATATAAAGACCTATTTAAATTATAAAAATATAAAACAAATGTCCTAGTATGCTACACCAATGATACCCTTTATAAGTTAGGTAAGGTACGGTAAAGTAGCAGTCCATTAAGGTCCCAGTGCTGGGTATAGGCGTCCTTACTCATAGGAGAGAGGATTTTTAGAGCATAGACCCACCACGCGACTCTACATTGCGGATTGGCAGGCATTGTACACAACTCTCTATTTCTTCACTCTCCTAGTCCGATGTGAAGAAAATCCGACACGACCGGAGAGACATCAAGCGCAGGATCAGCTTAACGTGCTCTCCGAGGCACGGGGGTGGAGCCCACCGCCAACTACACAACTTCGGGCAAATATTGAGAAAATGTTAATAGAAAGCTCAATATCGATTTTTGAATAGGCCCGACCCGGGACTCCAACCTCATGTTTGTAGTCGAACATTGATCTAGTGGTTAGCACCACTAGATCAATGAAGCACCCACCACGCTGTTGCAGTGCAGGTTGCTCGCTAACGAAAGGGAGTGGAGGGTGGTGGCCTATTTCTGCGAAGCTGTTATGTCGCGAAAGGAGGCACATGAAACGCAGAGGGTTGATGCTATAGATGCTCCTCTTCTTTAACGCAGTAGGTTGGGAGGTAGATTTGCAGTTCTCCTGTCTCCTTCATGAGTTTCCCAGAGGTAGTCATCCGGAGTACCAGGGTAGATTGCGTCTACCGATCTTCTGGTGCTATTAAGGGTGGGGATGGTATCGCTAGGTTTTAGTGCGAATCCTGGCTTACTGCCAGCGAATCCCACACTCCCGTTTAGATTTTGTCTGAACGGGAGCGTAAAGCCATTTCCCAGCATGGAAATTAGGGCTATATAGCCTTATCTTATATATAGGTATCTTAATACATATTAGTAAAACATTATATAACAAATTAAATAGTTTGATATGTGATTTTTGAACTACTTGTAGAGTTCGTTGCACACCAATAAAAATATATCGCAACAAAATTGTTGAGGAATTCAGACAGATATAACACCTCGTCAGTTTAATTTTATACCTTTCAATTTGTAACATGCACGTCAGTGGAGGTGAAAATACTTGTAAAATGTAATGAACACTGAATAAGAGAACTGTTTTAGTTAATTCTGTTTTTATGGTTTTATTTCTGTGCTTTTAATTAACACCTTATCTGCATAGCAGACCTGGATTTTTCGTATATTTGTACATTGTTTTACAGAAAAGGCTAACAATCGGAATATCTTTATGTTAGGTTGTATCTGCTTGTCTGTTATATTTTTAAGACTAAACTCCTACACAGTAGATAATTTTGATATATAGATATACCTTCGAAATCGACAAAATTTGGCATTGTTATATCTCCCTCTTAAAAATGTCAGGCATACAATTTGGGGGATATTGGTCGTCCTATATCTCTCAGTGCCTGAAGACTAAAGTCTTCGAACAGTGCGTGTTGACAGAGCTTGCCTACGGATCGGAAACGTGGTCGCTGACTATGGGCCTTATAAGAAAGCTCAGAGTCACTCAGCTTGCGATCGAGAGGGCTATGCTCGGAGTTTCTCTACGCGATCAAATCAGAAATGAAGAGATCCGTAGCAGAACCAAAGTCACCGACATAGCCCTACGAATCGCGAACCTGAAGTGGCAATGGGTGGGGCACATAGTCCGACGACCCGATGGATGTTGGGGCCGGAAGGTGCTGGAATGGCAACCCCGCACCGGAGGACGCAGTGTATGAAGACCCCCCACAAGGTGGACCGACGATATAAGGAGGATCGCCGGTAGCCGCTGGAGCCAGGCGGCACAAGATCGGGCCTTGTGGGCATTATTTCGTGAGACCTATGTCCAGTAGTGGACGTCCATCGGATGAAGCGACGACGACGATATAATTTGATGGATTTTTCTTTGGGTTTGGATTGTTTGCTTGTCTGTTATATATTGACGAAAAAAATTCCAAACATATGTATTTTTATATATAGATAGTTCTAGCAAATGGAGAAACTTTGGCTTTGTCATATCTCTATACTTTTGAATATTCTCGTCTTAACTGAACGTTAGGCATGGAATTTAATGGGATTTTTTTTTACTTCAATGGTTAAGTATGTCAGTTCCTCTGTAATAATGTATGTCTTAACCACTTAAAAGGTATTAATTCAAGTTAGTGTATATATATAATTTTGAAGGCTGATAAAGCTTTCTTTATATCTCTAAAATATAGTTTGAAGTGGTGAAGTTAGAAGTGTTTCTTATTGCTAACAGGTAAGCGCTTGACTGTGATCACATCTGAGAGTGAGTGATGAGTCTATCATGGAAACGTGCTAATCTGGTAAAAGCCAATTTACCTCTCATGGTTTCTAAACAGCTGTTTAGGAACACAAATATCTTGGCCGTGGCCGAAGCCTCTCACCAGCGCAGACTTAGACAAACTAAAAAATTAAATTTCCTATTTGCGCCCTACCGGGGATTGAACCCGGAATCTTTGCTTGCAAACGAGTACTTGCACCACTGCGCCAACGAGACCGTCCGATAAAAACTAATTAGTTTTACTAAAGTATTTTATTGGTGTTTGTACTTTTTTTTTTTTAAAGTCCCATACATTTTCTCCTTCGACATGATGATCGAAGATTGTTCTTAACTATATACTTATAATTATAGTATAACATTCGCTTTACAATTTTTGAACAAAAAAAAAACAGATTACATTCTGTATGCGGTGATAATACAATGATAGCTTTTAAAACATGTATAAATATATAGAAATATTACAATCAGATATTTTTGCGCATATCATATTTATGTACACATACACACACTTGTGCATATATGTACACACATATCTACACTCACTATACAAATATTATATACACACCTGCTTTATCGAAGTAATTCATGGATTGAGTCTTCAGTTATTATGAATACTTTTATCCCTTACCTTTGAATTATATGGTCTCACTATGATGCGCTTTGCAACTCAGTTAGGAGACCCTTTCATTAACATTGTGTGTAACATCTAAATTGGTCTCAATTTTGAGTTGCGTAGATTTTTAAATATGCCCAAGTATATACTGTTTGTACTTACTTCTTTACCAAATGCCCCAGATTCGATTCCCGATCGCTGATATATCCACGATAATATAAAAAAATATAGAGATTAATGATGGAAGAGAGAAAATTTAGGGTCGTACGTATTTTTTAGTAACTCATTATAAAAAAATTAAATTTTGTTATAAAAAAATGTTAGGGGTGGGTAAACCATATGTTAGATTAAAGATAATTGGGTGAGAAAACTGATGGCTCTGAAATGTTGGGAGTTATATAGTAATATATAGGCAACACTTAAATATACCAAAAATCATAGTGTAATATTACGAAATGTTATGTAATACAATAATTTTAACTAGCAGTAAAATTTTATGAATTAGTCTCTCGAGATGTGTCTCGAGAAGAAGTTGCTTTAGGACAAGTAATGCTAAGTTGTATAAATTCAAATAGTGCAGTAACTGAAGTTGTGTTTATTTAAATAATGGAGATAATAAAAGTTGTTAGTTATTGTGAGTTGGGGTTTTTTCTAATACTCATGTCTTAGGAGTGTGAAAAATAGAAAATGCATATAAAATTTGATAAAAATCGGTCAAGACGTTTTGGAGGAGTAACTTGTTTAAATCAAAGAGTATACGTGTTTGATTACTCTTATAGAAATAGGCAAATATTTTGAGGAAAAGTACTGTAAACGCCCGCGGCAAGTGGGGGAAAAGGGAATATTTATATTCAGACGTTGTATCGAATTCCAAGTTTTTCAATATTCACAAGGTTATATTTTTGTCGAACTCTTTGTTCTCTCTGATATCCGCGGGTGTATAATAAAATCGAGTGGATTCAAAGTTTTCTTCTTACAGAGGTGCGAAATAGGTTTTTTTTACGGTTTCCTGTGAATCAATATTCCTACCCAGGCTTAGAGATCGCCATCATATCCACACATGAGAAATAAGTTGGAGTTATAAATTGTACTTACGTAAATTGTAGATATTCTCAAGTTTTATTTCTTTGGGTGTGGTTCCATAAAATAAGACATCTAACCATAACTTGGACTAACCTAAGTTGAACTATTTAATATTGAAATTGTTTAACTTGAGAAAACTTACTTTATTATATAAATAGTGTATATGTTAATACATAGTAATATAAGGCAAGGTTATTGATATAATTATTTCTTGATTTAGTCTTAAGTTATATGCTCACTGTCAACGGTATAAGTCTATCCACACGAAACAGGAAATGAAATGAAATTAAATATATTTTTATTAGGTACAATCATTACATTTTTTTCTGTGAAATCCTGACCCTTAAACTAAGAAAACTCATATTTTAAGGGCCAGTGCCTGTCCAAACAGTGTACATGGAAATCATTAAATTAAACGTACTCAAAAATGAAATTTCAATTTTAAGTTTTACACAGATATAAAATAAAAAGAAAAGGTAAAAGTATGCATGCATGAAGTGCAAGTGTACGTGTGTGTGTGAGTGAGTGTGTTTACATGAATGTGTGTGTATTTGTATGTTTCGATTTGAGTTTATGGATGCGATGCTTTTACGTGGATACTATTCTTTGTCAATAGTATTATATATGCGTCTTTAATAGTTTTTCTGTCTCCCCGTGACTAAGTTTAGATAATAGTTTAATATAACATCTTTTCAATTCATATTTGTTCATTGTCAGTATTTTAGACTTTTTATTAATATTTCTATATAAAAACGGACTAAGGTAGGTATTCTGTTGTCTAGCAAATGTAGTAAGAAGCACATCAGTATTAGGGATTTGGTCTTGTCTTTATATTAATACGTGTAATGAATAACAATAATCCATTCATAACAGCCCAGTCTAATCAGAACAGAGAGACAAAAATTTTACTCTAATTACATATACGAGTATGTAATGTCATATTATAAAGTTAAAGCAAGGTTTTTTTAAGTTATTATAAAAATATACTTAAATTTTCTTGTTATTCGTTAAATATTCTGAAAATAAAGTGTCCAAATTAATTATATGAAACAGTAAGAAAGGGAAACGAAGCTAATAATGCATACCATCGTATCGCTGTGTAAAAAATTTATATTTCCTCAATTTAATTTCAAAGAAAATCTTTATTAAAATTTCCCCAAACAAAAAAAGGGCGTCACGTTTGTTTCATGCAGAATTTTATTAACTCGTCGTTCCTTAAGGAAACGGTATAAAGTCACAAAGTCTTTATTCGTGAACAATAGGCCTAAGAATTTGACTGTAAAACGGGATATGCAAGTAAATCCATGGGACATAGTAAATCCTGCGTGATGCCGCGTATTACAGACGGAAACATTGTACAAGTTTATTAGGAAGGCGCCATACTGAGATATATTTATCATTAACTAGCTGACCTGCGCAACTATGTCTGTTTTCACTTGAATATAAGTCTTAAAGTACTGAGACATCTGTTTGTTGCTTATATAACCACAGGCGGGATTAAATTTACGAGCCACCAGCCGCCGTGTCACCACTTTCTAAATCCTTAGCCGATTGATTGCCTGACAGTATAATATCATGTCAACTACTAGTTGACAGTAATCTCAACTCGGGCAATAGATAATATAAGCATCTCTTTATTCTTAAGTCATAATTTGTATTATCTATTTCGCTTCTTGGTAACTGCCGTAATACAATATGCGTAGAGATATGACAAGAAATAGAAAAAACAAAAAATAAATCAGTTACAATCTGACAGCAACGGTGCGTTTGTCGCGTCGAAGTTCGTTAAGTTTTTTGTGGTATTTTATGAATTGTGAGTGTTTATTAGTAATTATTTGTACTTTTGATTATATAATTGATGTGAATAACATTGAAAACCCTTGAGGTAATTTTTAATTTATAACATATGAGCCTATCTCAAAGTATAGCGCCAATGATTCTACACCAGAACCTTAATTTAAAAAACAAAAGATAACATTGTATAGTTCAACTATCAGCAAACATAAAAATGAATTTAATTCCTTAGATATCTACCCTTTTCCCTCCCTCTTTTTGTCAAGATTGCGCAAATTAGGTCCAATTCTAAAGATTCTGATATTTGTTAGGCTTTTTTTTGTTTAATTAGTCTTAATCTAATTCTGTAGTATTTATTCACTTTTAATTATTAATTTGTCTTTATTTTTTTCGTATTTCGTCAGGATTTCGCTGAGCTTACTGAGTTTATATTTTCGTCTTATTGTTATGTATGTACAGCAATTAAAAAAACAATAAAGTCTGTTAATTAGAGTCGAACTCGAACCTCTGGTTTGAGACAGCTGTTAATTCCCTTGTATTAGTTTCCATATATCTATGTAATGGCATTTTAAATTCGATTTATTTGCAATTCAAAACGTCGGATTTATTTGAATTTTTGCACACTTGTGAAGGTCCTAGTACAAAATGAATATCTAAGGGAGTACTCCCAACATTACTCTAGTGAGGAGGTGAAATACAATATATAACATAAAATATTTTCACGTTAAGGTCACTAAACTTAAGGTATTTTACTTGAGACCTCATTAGGAGCCGTCTCGTGCGTCACTCACTTATACGAGCTTCAAAGATGAGATGGTATTTATTCGTGTCAACATAACAAGTTTATAATAACTGCTTTGGACGAATAGTGACGCAATTAAAGTAATAAAGGAGAACCTTTGAAAATTTAACAAACTGTTTGAAGCAACCAATTCATTAATAACAGTTTGTGATGCCATAGCGACAGTTTTGCTGATCTAAAAGAGATTCAAAAGATTTTTTGACTCTAGTATATTAGATTACTGTAAATATGAATTTCTATCCCTAAACACACACACACACACACACACACACACACACACACACATATATATATATATATATATGTCGAATGACCTTGACTATCATTATTACTGTTATTTTTTTAATTAGTTATGGTATTGTTATCACCGCTGGATATATGTTTAAGTTATAGTTTATGCCTAGCTTAAAATATTATTATTTTCTTTTTATTTCTGTCTATCTCTGTTATTTTGTACCAACGACTTCTCTTACACCAGAAAGGTTGGCTGGTAGATAAAGCTTTATAGCTTTAAGCCCGCCGTTTGCACTTTGTGCAATAAAGTTTATAAATAAATAAATATATGAGGGTTTGTGTGTGTACATCTCTGTGTATATAAATTTTGATGAAATTATTTAAAATCACAAAGTAATGGTAATAATGTGACAAAAAAAAGTGACATCCGATGACTTGGTTGTGAATTTCTCTCAGAACAGAGAACAACCCCTCGTAATTTAATATTTTAAGACCTTCTGTAATATCATCATCAGACGTTCATTAAAATAGTTAAAGTAGGTAAGGTAAGTAGCAGCCCATTAACGTTCCACTGCTGGGCACAGGCCTCCTCACTCATATGAGAGAGGTTTTTAGAGCATAAACCTACCACGCTGCTCTACTGCGGATTGGCAGGCATAGTACAAAAGTGTACTCTCTATTCTTTCACTTTTATAGTCCGACATGACGGCAATCCGAGACTCGCGGAGAGAGATCAGGCGCAGGACCGAGTGCTCTCCGAGACACGGGGGTGGATCATACCGCCAAATTTTCCCAACTTCGGGCATATATTGAGAAAATCTTAATAGAAAAGTCAATATCGATTTCGAATTGGCCCGACCCGGGACTCGAACCTAGGATCTCATGTCTGAAGTCGAACATCCTAACCACTAGACTAATGAAGCTGTCTTAAAATAGTACGAATCCAAAATCGTCCGACGATCCAAAAATAATATAAAAGCCCACTTGAACAAAGAATTTTTGAATTTGAATTTGGGTTTATCTTTCGAAGTTTCAAGCTAAGTAGTGAATGGGACACAAAGTTTTAACACGGACCAATTTTCAAAGTTCTCGGTCGATCGTAAAACGGAATAACCGAAATTAATTCCCGGAAATTAATTCATATTAACGCGCTATGTTTCTGATAATGACACTTTTGTATTACAAACTCAAGACGAAGGGATTGTCCTTTTGACAGCTTCACCGGCAGAGGTACCAGGACCAGGAGGGCAAATATAATAAATTGTGTTACCCAATTTATCTGCGTCTGGTCTGACGTGTAAATACAAATTATAGATGTATAAGTTCAAAATAGTGTTGTTGCGTGTGTTCGCTTCGATAGCAGATGTCTTGGGTTTGATATCAGGGGGGACAAATTCAGGAAATTGCATTTTTTAATTTGTCTGTATCTGGAATTTTGGGGAGCTTCGGCCTTGACTAGTTACTACACCACCTGTTCGATTGTCCCAAAAAAGAAAAAATTATGAGTAATCTGTCCAACGTAAATCAAGTTAAATACAGTGGTTTACACCGCCCTGTACGGACGTTTTGTGTCGATTGCCCCGCGGGTCGAATGACGGTACATTGACTCTTGGGACTTAAATGATCATGAAACGTTAACTCCCAAATGTTATGTTAGTCAATGGTTAAACTATACACTGTTATCTTTTATTTATTGAATTAAGACTCTGGTGTAGCGTCATGTGGCGCTGAACATCGAGATAGTGAAACAGTCCGTCTTGTATTTATAAGCTCATATCTTAGAAATTAAAACGTACCTCAAAGCTTTCCTATGATCGAGAGGAATGAGCTGTAGTCAACGGTATCTACGTATGGGGTGAGTGGTAATCTGATTAAAGCATTGAAGACTCTCTATGCGGGTTCTAGTGCTTGCGTCAGAATAAACCCTATCGAAAGAGGTGTTCGACAGGGATGTGTTGCGTCGCCATGGCTGTTCAACCCATTCATGGATAACTGTTTGACATATTTAAAAGAAAGTATGTATGGGTTAAGAATGAATGAATTACTCATCAAATGTTTACTCTACGCTGATGATCAAGTAATATTGCTTGCGTCATCTGCTAATAAGCTACAAATGGTAAATATTATGAATAAAGCTTTGAAAGGGAAAGGTATGAAAGTGAATGTAAACAAAACTAAAGATATGCTTTTCGATAGAGATGAATCTGTGATGAATGGCAATATTTTGATAGAAGGGGGCAAGCGGAAGAAGTGAAAGAATTTGTATACTTGGGATCTTAATTTACAATAGATGTAACATGTGAAAGTGGTATTGAAAAGAGAGTGAATGGAGGAAATATGGTAAATAGTGCTCTGCACGCCTTTACGAATACCCAGATGTTGTCTCAAAGGGCCAGACTGGCTGTGCATGCAGGACTATTGGTGCCAACATTTATGTATGGTAGTGAAAGTTGGGTATGACAGAAGAATCACATAAGTAAATTAAATGCTACCGCATTTAATTTACTTATGTGATGAAAGCGTTGAGAAGTATAAGTGGATTGAAACTGAGTGACAAAGTAAAAAATAGTGTGATAAGAGAACGTTGTGGTATAAAAGAAGATGTAGTGACTGAAATTGAGAAAGGTATGCTTAGATGAGTTGGACACGCAGAGAGAATGAATGAAAGGAGACTGACAAAAAGGATTTATAAGTCAAGAGTGAATGCGAAGGTTGGAAGGGGAAGACCAAGGCAAACGTTCCTGGACCAAATCCAGGACATTTTAAATAAGGGCCAGGTTAAGAGTACTCTAAACCGACGAACTTGTATGAAAGGTTTAATGAGAATGAAAGAAGCGAAGGAGATATGCAAGGATCGTGGCAAGTGGAAGGACGTGGTCCCTGCTTACCCCTCTGGGAATGAGGCGTGATGCTATGCATGTATGTATGCTTAAAGGTTTTTATTGTTATTCATATCACCTAATTAAAAACACATATAATCACTAACAAACATACAAAGTTTATAAAACACCACAAAAATCTTAACGACCTTAAGTATTACTTAGTAACAGATTTATTTTTAGTTTTTTCTATTGTGTGGCGTTATCTCTTCGCATATTTTGTTACGACAATTACCGAATAGCGAAATAGATAATACATATTATAACAAAATGAGATGCTTATATTTATGATTGCTTGAGTTGAGGCAAAACTATCATATCATGTCAACTAAAATAGTTGACTCGGGCGATCTGAGAGCTGTGTAAGAGGTAAATTGTAGGCTATTTATCATATTTATGTATAATTATTTCATTATATTTATTTATTTTAATTTAATTCACACATTCATACACACATATAAACATTCTTTAATACATACAAGCATAATTTCACACACACAAATTAATATATTCACACTCCTCACAATACATTTAATTCGCACGCACACTCGGGTGAAACTCGTAGTATGTCGCGCCGGCCTCGTGAATCGGCGCGGGCGCCGGCTACGTCACGCGCTTACCGCGTCCGCCAGTCGATCCTTTGCACTCGACACGAGATCGCTAGCAATTTATTGTTCGGTGCACCGTCGCGACAAAATACATAGAAATAAAAGACTATTTAACTAGTGTTTCGACTTTTAGTGCCCTAATAGCCTATTAAATTACCTCTTAAAAGATTAGCCCGCTTCTGTCTTATTATCACATGACAACAAATGAGATAACAATCAAGTGCAAATCTGTTATCAATGAAAAAGTTGGGTATTTGTGTAAATGGTATGGCGGTGAAATTCACAATTAGAAATTTAAAGCCATTTTAGTTTCGAGGACAGGAAATTCGTTAATTACGAAGCAGTTTGACCGATTTTAATGAAATTTTCTCTAACTGATATCTGATATTATAATGTCTATAGGTCGTCGTCGTCGTCGTCGCTTTCGCGTCGTCCAGCAGTGGACGTCCATCGGTTGATGGACGTCCACTGCTGGACATAGGTCTCACGAAATGATATCCGCAAGGCCCGATCTTGTGCCGCCTGGCTTCAGCGGCTACCGGCGATCCTCCTTATATCGTCGCTCCACCTTGTGGGGTGTCTTCCTACACAGCGTCGTCCAGTGCGGGGTCGCCATTCCAGCACTTTCCGACCCCAACGTCCATCGGTTCGTCGGACTATGTGCCCCGCCCATTGCCACTTCAGGTTCGCGATTCGTAGGGCTATGTCGGTGAATTTGGTTCTGCTACGAATCTCCTCATTTCTGATTTGATCGCGTAGAGAAACTCCGAGCATAGCTCTCTCCATCGCACGCTGAGTGGCTCTGAGCTTTCGAATAAGGCCCATAGTCAGCGACCACGTTTCCGATCCGTAGGTAAGCACTGGCAACACGCACTGTTCGAAGACTTTAGTTTTCAGGCACTGAGGGATATTGGACGAAAAAGTCTTCCGGAACTTCATGAACGCTGCCCAACCGAGTTGGATTCGGCGGTTGACCTCTTTCTCGAAATTGGACCTACCTAGCTGGACTATGTATCCCAGGTATGTATACTCGTCAACAATTTCGAGTGTAGAGTTCTCAACGATGACTGGGTGGAGCGGAACATGGATATTGGACATAACTTTCGTCTTATCCATGTTTCTTTTTTAGACCCACCTGTCGAGAAGCTCTGCTGAGGTCATCGAGCATTGCATTGAGATCTTCCAGAGTCTCTGCCATAATGACTACGTCGTCGGCAAATGTCTACCTATTTGTCTTTAGGTATATCTGATTAAAATACACAAATATTATTACCCTTTTTTTTATTTTATTATTAGACGATTTAAAATACATTAAGAAATTACCAAAAACATAACACTTGTTTCACAGGTTTGCTGTGATTCGATCAGATATTACTTATAGACCTTACATGATATTGAGAATAACGAACAGCATGTGATCTTGGCTGATAAAGTTCTGCTACTTCAGAGTTAACGAATTTCCCGTTCTCGTCGAATATTAGGTTTTTAATTATTTGGCCTATATTTGCTTCTATTTGAGAAATAATATCGTGTAAATATTTTAGTACATTGTATTGTCAACAAACAGATGTTTTTCTCTTAACTATACGGGTTGATTAGTCAATCCTTTAAAAAATGTCATTATTCATATATTACAAATGATAAAAAAATCAGGATATAAGAAATAAGAAAAGATGGATAAACAAAATTGATACTTATACTTTATACTGCGTGTAATTAATAAAATTACAAGTAAAATGTGTCTTTTTAGTCACATTTAAGGCTTATATACTTGTAATGCATAATGGTTTTAAATATTGTCCAATAACTGTCTTGTTTTATGTAGCAAAACGGAAAATAAATTTTATTAGAATGCGCAAAGATATAAGAGAAATATGTGAGAGTATATTGTTTTGAAATTGATGTGAAGATGTCACAGAAAAATATTGGTAAAAAAAATAAAACCGCAATTACCGAATAGTCTTTCAATTACAAAAAAATAATAAAAAGTGATTATTATGCGATAAAACCTTTCTATATTGGTACAACGACGTATATTTGTGAAATATTCAAAGTCAGGCTCATCCTAATGCATTCTAGTATATATTCCCATCATGAATGTCTTTCAGTTTGAATAATACAACAGAACCCTAACTTAACTTAAGCAGTGATGGAGGGCCTAAAATGGGAATCAGGCTCACTGCCATTTTATTGTTTCCTATTTCAGTTTGGAGCTCTTAAAATAACGTTAAATATATTTCGACAAAACATAAAGCCATTAAATATTTAGTGCTGCCGTTAAAATTTCACGACCTCGCTTGTGTGCTTGTATTGCTTTGCCAGCATATGTTCTGTGTTCGATTCTCGATCCTTTTTTATAGAGCCTTGGCAGGCAAACGAGCTAGCGGGACACCTGATAGTAAGTGATTACCGTCGCCCATGGACTCCTGCAGCACCAAAGGGACCACCGACTTAATAAATAGGAGTTTATTCGCCTCTTAAATTCCTGTAAATCAAAGCCATGTGGGAATGCCGTTGATGGGAGTTCGTTCCATATTATGCATGTCCGCGGAAAGAATGATCGACGAAAACTGCGTGGCTGTGGCTGAGGGCCATGCATCCAATGTGTGAGGATGAAATTTATTTCTCCGTTGATTTGTCTGTTGATTAAATCGTGACGGCGGTACCAACTCCAAGAGCTCCTCGGAACATTCCTGAACACCTTAGCAATAAAGACGTACCACGTACGAAGCTGTGTATAAACCATGAGAGACAAGTCACCTTTTACCAGATTGTAATTGTAATAAACGTAATTACAGCTTAGGCCATTCTAAAAACTGTCTAAATCCTATAGATAAAATTGAATAGTAAACATAGCGTCAATTTTTGACATCTATTCGCAATTAGTTTCAATAATATAATTATAATTGAGCCGGTAGTACTCCTAATCGAATTAATTTAAAAAATATGTGGCAATTGGTAGATTTCGTGGCCACATCTAAAGTGGAAGAGTTTCTAGGACAATTAATTAGTTGATAGACCACGTATGCGCCCTACATTGTGTAACTTTTAGCACTTAAATTGGTTTTAGCGCGCGAGCTTCCTGCACTCTGCTTTTTATTTACGTAAGCACAAGCGAAGTTTTACTATAAAATTTAACTAACAGATTTACGTTTTGAAGTTATAATGCGCTTTTTATTAGCTTTTAATGAGGCCTGTCAAGGTGAACCTTTTTGTTATGAAAACGTGAGGATGTGTTTTAAGCTAAAGCTTTGGAACTTAAAAGTTATTCATATATTGTAATTAGTAATACATGCAAAAACCTACACACGCCTGCTCGCACGCATGCACGAACGATGCGGGCACTTACGCATGCACGCATGCATACACACACGCACGCTCGCACTCACGCTATTTTAGTATTAATTCCTGTATGTTATTTTTAAAAAAGATTTCCTTATTCGTTTAGTGCTCATCTTGATCGGCTACAAACTTGAGATCCTGGGTTCCAGTTAGGGGTCGGGCTTATTTAAAATATTCTTTATTCAAGTAGGTTAAAAAAGCACTTTTGAATCTGCAGTTGTTGGCAACAAATCTACCAACGGTTCGGAAAGTGAATCCACTGGGGAGAAACCGGCAAGAAACTCAACGGTTTCTTTTTTAAATAGTGTATGTTAAATTGTGTGATGCTTGCTTTTGCTTCTGTGAGACATTTTTATCGCTCAAATAATCCTCAACATGATAATATGCCTTTTGTAAAAGTATGTTTTTGACATATTACAAATCTAAAACTAATTGCGGTATCTTATTAAAAAGACATATACTCAACCCGACAAATGATTTCTGAATCTTCTTCACTATAAAATATGGAAGTACAAGTTTGTATTTATTTCTGGTAATAAAATTATGTATTTAACTTTTTTTTACTGTATAACACGGCTTTATAAGATTTTATTTCCACGCCTGATCGCTCTTCGGTCGTGTCGAATTGTTGTCAAATCGGACTATGAGAGTGAAGGGATAGAGAGTGTACTTGTATTAGCGGATACACATATGTTTTATGTCTGCCAAACCACAGTGGAGTAGCGTGGTGGAGCATATCTAAAAACCCTCTTTACTATGAGTGACGACCTGCTGCTACTTATCTTCACCTTTTTATTGTTATAAACTTGATAATAACGTGTAATAATATCGTATCGTACGGCAGAAGAAGCATAAAAGTAAAATAAATGCTGTAGAGATGAGAGCGTTGAGAAGTATGACTGGATTAAAACTGAATGACAAATAAAGAAATAGTGTGATAGAATGGTGTGGTATAAAAGAAGATGTAGTGACTAAAATTGAGAATGGTATATTAGATGGTTTAGGCACGTAGAGAGAATGAATAAACGGAGACTGACAAAAAGGATTTCTGAGCCAAGAATTAATGGGAAGGTTGGCAGGGTAAGTCCAAGGCGAACGTGCCTGGACCAAATCCAGGACATTTTAAATAAGAGCCAGGTCAAAAGTACTCGAAGCCGACGAACTTATATGAAATATTTCATGAGAATGAAAGAAGCGAAGGAGATATTCAAGGATCATGGCAAGTGGAAGGACGTGGTGTCTACCTACCCCTATGGGAATGAGGCATCATGCGATGTATGTATGTATGTAACATATCGTAGAAACAGTTTCGAAGTTTGTCTACCTGCTACAAACATGAAAAGTGTTATATCCCAAAGAAATCATACCAATAATATCCTTTATTTCAGGCTAACAACCCAAATTACATGTTTTTAAAAATTTAATAAAATTAATATTAACATAAAATGAAATCAAAAAATACTAATCAAATTTAAACTAATTAAAAATTAAAAAACGTTTATATTATTATTTCGTGTCTGATGGAGGATAGACCAGTATCTCGTGAAGGAATTCGGAATCTGAAGTCTTCTCTAATAAGGGTTACTATGACGAAGCCGTTCCCAGTAAGATGCAGATCGCGATCTGAATATGGCGAAGGAGTCAGGGACTCTTGCAGTTGCGAACATCGTTTTAGCACTGCAGAATCGTGGTAGTTCCTTTAAAAACCGAAGAGCATTGTTGTACTGGATTCTCAACACATTGTAAGACCGTGATATGTACCTTGTCCATAACGGGTTCGTGTAGAAGTAAAAATGCTTTGAACAAGGTAATCTTTAGTCAATATGTGACCTAAGTATTTAAAACTCTTAACAACGCCAACTGACATTCCATTCAAATATACCAGCAAAACCACCTCTGCACCGTGACCCACGATAAAAATGACCATTTCAGTTTTGGCAACATTGTATTGGAGACCATGCTCTTTAGCGAACTGTTCACATACACTAAGCTTGTCCAACTAGTTTATTTTTTACTCATTTAAAAGGTTTTATTTTACTTTGGACTAGTAAATATAGGTTATTCAATATTGTTAATCAAACAACAGAGAGTTTACTTGATGAATCACTTTCTATGAGGTTTTCTCTTTACCATCTTCGGCTTTAATATGATTTACCATAAAAAGTTTTCCCTACAAAATTTTTAATATTACATTTACTTTTCAATTTGTCCTCATTCAATTACTTCGCTCCAATAATGATATTCTAAATTTTTCAAGGATATTTCCGTGAATCGTTATTCCGCTTATTCAAGGCGCAAATAAAGAATGGTTTTATTAAAAGAAACAGCGTTTGTGATTACGTTTTTCATAGAGAATTATCCATAGTTCTCTAACGAGCTCTCGCAAACAAGGCCTTTGTGTATAATCTGATTTCGTAAAGATATCCAGTTTAGCTGGATACCCTACAATAGCCGCATTGAGAACTAAGCCTTCTAGTATTAAGGTTTTACTATCGAATGAGAGCTAGTACTGGTATATCCATTTGTCTACTTGTTTATTATTTTACAAGTGGTTATAGCATCATGTAATTGGTCTGGTTCCATCTGAAAATAGCAGCAATATAATATCAATTATTTTTGTGTGATAGTATAAGAAACCGTTAAATATATATCGGAGTGCGGCAGTCTGTAGAGCGCTGGCACCGTCTTTCTATCGGCGTGGGACAGAGTCAATAGTGGCAGTCCGACGCGCGCCTCTCGGTAGTTCTCGATTGGCGGTTCGCCGGAGCGGTCGACTATTGAAACTGTCGCGTTTCTAGCTACTATTATTAATGAGTTTGTGAAAATTGATATCGGGAACATTAAGTGATTGAACATTATTATCTGAGTTAATTAGTGAGGTATTTGATTGCACCAATATTACCCATCAACGCCCACAGTATGGAAATTGTAAATGCCGTTAATGACGATGTCGGCGGATAACCCTACGCCCCTATTTTTCATGCTTTCCTTCTTTCTTATTCTCCGACATATATAATTTTTATGTCACTGAACTCCTCCTAAACGACTGAACCAATTTAGTTGAATTCGGTGCAAAGGGTAACGAATTTACCCAAGCATAGATACAACAGTATTCTGGTCTACCTTACTGACTCTGACTCTGGTTTTAGACCACTAAACTCACTCACTGAAAACTATTCACTTCTGACGGAACTTTCCACATTCTTAAGGGATAGGCAACTACGCGGATAAGACTGACTGGAAAAAGTTAATAAATTAACATTTTGATAAAGCTTTCCTACTAATCAAAGGATTTATTCAGTGTATTGTGGTATACATAGAATTTTCTTTGAAAAAAAAGTATTTTTAGAAACCATTAGAGCTAAATTTCCCCTTACCAGGTTAACTCACCTTCCATCTTTGATGGTATCGTCACATATTTATGTATATGTATTCATGTATGTCTTTTGTACGTATTTATACTTTTACAAAATTTCTCTATCCTTAAGATTAAGGCTGAAATCGCTACATAACAATAAGACCACCTTTCTGTACCCTATGATTAGATGTTTATGTAAATTTCCTACATTATTTGAGGTGTACAATAAAGTGTATTCTCTCTCAGTTAACATCTTGGTCAATCGCCTAAATGATATTTTTATAGTTTCAACGAATATTCTATGTTTACTTTTAAGCAAACTAAGACGAGAGTTCTATTAAAATACGGCAATATTCATTGAAATGTAAAAGGCTTTTTGGCAGCCTTTTCACTGAATATATAAATTGTTTCCAATTAACAAAACGTTAAGCAACTTTCTGCTTTAAAACGTTTCATTTAAGACAAGTTTTGCTTGAACCCTATATAAGGGTGTTAAATAAGAGATCTACCCTAGGTCTTATAGGTATTATAACTTTGTAAGGAATATTCTAATAATATAAAAAAATAATAAGTATAAAGCCATAATGGCGAAGTGGTTAGGTTAATGGATATTTATGTGATCGAGCCTCTTTTTAAAATAATGCTTATTAGATTTTTTTAACATAGAAACACCAAAAATATTGGTTTTAAATGTAAAGAAAAACGTTAAAAGTGAATCTTTCTCTGTATAAACCAATAGTAATTTTTAAAAAGTCAATTTCTTCGCCTTCTTTAAATCCTTAAGAGGGCTTTCAAAAGATTACGTTTTGATTTTTTTGCGCGTAAATAATACTAAAACATTAATATATAAAAAAATTGTTCAAACATATTAGTAAAATATATTTGAAATTGAGTGGGTGAATAAAATTATTTTATTGACGATTAAGGAATTGAAAAAAATTTATTATCTGCATTGTGATTGTTACAAAGAAGACAATTTAAATACTGGAAGGGTTAATATTAATTTTTATTTTACTATCACAGTATTACACTAGTTAACACTTTAGCAGATAACAATAGACAAGACCCTGTCTGGCTACGTATCCCTTTTTGACTACCCACTGTCCCTCTTCTTTCTTCGTCAAAATGCCGCGAACATCTCTACTTGAGTGCCTCTCGTCGGCAGCCATCGACTTCCGCCGAAAGTCTGCGCCTCTTAACGGAAGACAATAAACTCACGTGTTACAATATTTTTTTTTTATTTCTTCTTTAAATATGAAGGAAAATGTCTGAAGAAATCTTTTATGTAAGGCTGTGTGGTTTTTCATGGCTGATAGGTTAGCGCTTGACTATGATTACACCTAGTAAGTGATAATATAATTTACGATAAGATAAGAAAGTGCGTTAATCTGATAAGAGTTAATTCGCCTCAAATGGTTTCTACACAGCATCGTACCGGAACACAATCTCTAACTTGACGGTATGTCTTTACTGAGAGGGTTGTAACTAGCCATGGCCGAAGCCTCCTGATCGGTCCAGACACAGACAACCGGGCATCGAATCCGTGGCATTTGCTCGCAAAGCGAGTACTCGCACCGCTGCGCCAACGAGGCCTTCAAAAATTTAAAATATCGTGATGGGTACAAATCTCCTTCTCCCCTATAACAAATCAAGCCTATTCCTAACAAAAAAGGTAAGTAGCAGCCCATTTACATCCCACTGCTGGGCACAGGCCTCCTCACTTATATGAGAGAGGGTTATTGATTGGCAGGCACAGTACACAAGTGCACTATCTATTCTTTCACTCTCATAGTCCGATGTGACGGAAAACCGACACGACTGGAAAGAGATCAGGCTCAGGACTGACGGCTTAACGTGCTATCCGAGGCACGGGGGTGGATCAGACCGCCAACTTTCCAACTTCCGGCAAATTTTGAGAAAATCTTAATAAAAACCTTATTATCAATTTTTTTAATTTAACAGAAAAACCTTAATTGGATACTTGCTTAAATAATAACCTATTTTTGTGACTAATAAGGCCATTTATATATAAGTATTTTGTCGTATTTTTTTAAGTGAAGTGTAACTGAATGCGTAGTTAATTTCCTACTGTGCCATAAGAAGTATAGCTTCAAAAAAATTCCCACTAAATGTTAGAAGGCTTACGAAGCAAAATATTATAGATTTATTCAATAGAAGTTCCAAAGCGAGCCATCGTCGGAATCAAAACGGAATTGGCGTTTATCCAGCCGTAAATATGACTAGAAATTTAGGTTCAGCCAAACAATTTCTCTTTTATAGTCTGGCCGTGAATATTTTATTGAGGTTTAGCTTATATATCAAATATAATAATCAAATGAGATGCCTTATATTTAATGGGACGAGAAATACTATGTTCTTAACAAAACAAATATTTGTTTATACGCAAATATAGAGAGAGGTCGCAGAGAGGTCGAAATTGGACCATAATTAATTTAAATTATAAGTATGAACAGTTATTAAGGTTCTATTGTCAAAGACTATATTCAAAAAATATAATTTTATAGCGGCTGCCGATTATCAAAGACACTAAAAAATTGCAATCATTTATATTAAAATTAGTCTCTATTTCCCTACGTCATAATGTCAAGAGTTGAAATTATTAACACATATTCTTAGATTCATATATATATCATTCAAGTATAAATCTATTAATCCTGATTTATACACACATATCTATCAAACATTAAACTCAATACATTAATACTTTATTAACGCTTTACTAATACACTTAATATCAAAACTACAACTGCCGTACTCTACGAACAAACTCCGCCAGTCTGTCAACGTGACGTCATCATTCGCGCCGCTTAACTTAGTCAATACAACGACTTATATCATGACGCAAAGGTATTTTAACTCGTTATACGTTCTATTAAGCACGTAATCAAATATTTCATTATACATTTATTTATTATTTAGTTCAGATCTTGCTAAATCAACTTTATTATACTTGTCGATTATGATAAATAAATTATAATGGTCAATTTAAATACTTTACAATCGTATAATGAAAGTGGCGAACGTAACCAAAAGGTATAAGTGGGAAAGGTATTTTATTAAATTCGTTTCTTTTATAAACATCGCGTTTCATCACTAGCATGCCTGGCTGGATCGATTTCGATAATCTTTTTGTTGTTCTGTTTGTTATAGTAGTTCACTTAACACACTATTTCTTACTTTGACACACAGTTTCAATCCACTCATACTTCTCAACGCTCTCATCTCTACTGCATTTATTTTACTTTTGTGATTCTTCTGCTATACCCAACTTTCACTGCCATACATAAGCGTTGGCACCAACACTCCTGCATGCACAGCCAGTCTGGTCTTTTGAGACACCATCTGTCTATTCATAAAGGCGGGCACAGCATCATTTACCATATTCCCTGCATTCACTCTCCTTTCAATATCACTTTCACATAATCCATCATTTGTAAATTTAGATCCCAAGTATACAAATTCTTTCACCTCTTCCACTTATTCCCCATTTATCAAAATATTACCATTCATTATAGATTCATCTCTTTCAAAAAGCATAACTTTCGTTTTGTTTACATTCACTTTCATAATATTTACCATCTCCTGTAGCTCATTAGCAGATGATGCAAGTATTACTTGATCATCAGCGTAGAGTAAACATTTGATGAGTAAATCATTCTTTCTTAACCCATACATCCTTTCTTTTAAATCTGTCAAACATTTATCCATGAACCGGTTGAACAGCCATGGTGACGCAACACATCCCTGTCGAACACCGCTTTCGACAGCAAACCACTCCGTGTGCGTCCCGTTTATTCTGACACAAGCACAAGAACCCTCATAGAGAGACTTCAATGCTTGAATCAGATTGCCGCTCACCCCATACGTAGATAACGTTCACCACAGCTCATTTCTCTCCACTCGATCATATACGATTGATAAATGGGGTGATATATATCATTGACATTCTAAAAACTTCAAAATGTCTCAAATGCTAGTTGCCTGCTTAAGTAGATAAGTAGCAGCCTTATAACGTTCCACTGTTGACCATAGGCTTCCTCAATCATAGAAGAAGAGTTTTTAGAGCATAAACTACCACGCCGCAGCATTATAAGTTATGCGTAGAAGCCATCAATATATTTATAGGTATAATCTTGAACTTCATGTGAAAGCTCAAACGTATTATCCAACTTAATATATTATTTGTCTAAAAACATACAGAGACGATATTAAATAAATTAGCTCATCCATCGGAAATCACGTAGTTTTATTAATATTGAAGCAAACGTAGAACACGTTCCAGTTTTACGGGCTATATCTGGATCGATCCAGTTTTTCGGGACCTTTGATGTCACCGCCGAATTAAAATATAAAGGAGACTCGAGACGCGGGTTTTATTCACAAATTCATGGTGGTGTCGAGAAACGAATCTAACCTCGTAACTTGAATATGAAATATATATTATATATTCTTTGAAACTGATTTTATTGTAGTGACTTTTCTTATCATTTTTAATATCCATTTCTAAAACATTTACATTAAAACTTAAAAGAAGAAGTAAAACTTCTTTGGCAAATTAATTATTAAGTTTTAATTATATTTATACAAATCTAAAACTTTAGATTTCCGAGATTAAGAGGGAGGGGAAAAGGAAGATATGTTAGGAATTTAATTGTTATTAAAATATTAAAAGTGTCGTAAATGAATACAAACAATTTATTGAAATCTCTATAGATGATTTTTAAATAAAAATGCCACGTGTTTTTTGTCAATCTTAGAAAATATTAATAAAATTATGTTTTTGAATTAAAAATTTTGAAAAGAGATTTAATGAAATATTTTTATTAAATTTATGATAAATAGTATATTAAATAATTAAATGTCGAATGGCAAATTAAAATGCCACATGTTATTTGTAAATAATAAAACTATCTAACCTTCAAACGAATTGGTATTAAAAACGCTGCACATCTCCGTGACTGTCATGCGCCTAAAGAAGTTTCACTTCAATATGTTTGATTGTCATATGAGTTACACAATATAGAAATTACTAACAGAAATATCCACTTTATTTTAAAGTCGTTAGGCCCAATGGTTTCACTCGCGTACTTACCAATTTACCACCTTTAGAAAAATGGGGAAATCCTGATCCAATTATCTAAAATATTATCTAAACATGAAAGAAATCTTAAAAATCGAGTCCAGCCATTTAGGAGTACTTCAATCATACACACGTACATGAGACACGAGAATAATTTATATATTAAGGTTAGCTGTGTCCAACGGCGTTACCCAGACAAATAGTAGAACTCTCCGTTCCCGTGGAAATCCTTATCAAATTGTCAATATTTGAATTTAACTCAATACAGTTTAAAAAATTGAGAATATCTGTCCGAGCGTCCAGGAGTTCAGGCACAAACAAACGTAAAGTAAAAGTAAGTAAGTGGCAGCTCTTTAACGTCCCACTGTTGGGCACAGGCCTCCTCACTCCGAGGAGCNACCATAACGCGTAGAGGCTTGACATGTGGTAGAAATGTTCCTTTTGCCGAGTAGAGGTCAGCTAAGAACGGATTTTATTAAATTCCACCTGCAAAGGGGGTTGCGCGGGTGTTAACTATTGACTCATCACGCTATCTCTGCAACCATAACGCGTAGAGGCTTGACATGTGGTAGAAACGTTCCTTTTGCCGAGTAGAGGTCAGCTAAGAACGGATTTTATTAAATTCCACCTGCAAAGGGGGTTGCGCGGATGTTAACTATTGACTCATCACGCTATGTCTGGAACCATAACACGTAGAGGCTTGACATGTGGTAGAAATGTTCCTTTTGCCGAGTAGAGGTCAGCTAAGAATGGATTTTATTAAATTCCACCTGCAAAGGGGGTTGCGCGGGTGTTAACTATTGACTCATCACGCTATCTCTACAACCATAACGCGTAGAGGCTTGACATGTGGTAGAAATGTTCCTTTTGCCGAGTAGAGGTCAGCTAAGAACGGATTTTATTAAATTCCACCTGCAAAGAAGGTTGCGCGGGTGTTAACTATTGACTCATTACGCTATCTCTGGAACCATAACGCGTAGAGACTTGAAATTTGGTAGGAAAGTTCCTTTTGCCGAGTAGAGGTCAGCTAAGAAAGAATTTTAAGAAATTCCGCTCGCAAGGGGGGTTGCAGGGATGTTTTGACTCGCCTAAATAATGAAAATGCTACCCAAAAAACATTCCACGCAGATGAAGTCGCGGGTTCAGCTATATATATAAAGATTATTGTGGACAATGATGTGGACAGTATCTATATAATTTTGGCCATGTCTCTTTCCTTAAATTGCTTTTAAGAAGAAGAATTATATACATAAAGATATCCTTGGCTTTACGGAAAGAGAAAGCCTATTGCCCCCAGCAGGAGGTTATTAGAGTAATATTATTCAGCGAGAGCCTCAATTAACCTAGGTGTCCGTTCGGGGAAAAAATAATGAGTATTAATTAAAAAAGAAAGCGGGGAAACGGGAAAAATTAAAACGTGAGAATCATTCTAATTTGCGTGATGTCAGTGTAAATATTCCCAAAATTGGGACATTTAGAGTAATGCTGAATACTTTGTTCTGACGTTGATGAAATAACGACACAATTGCATTTTTTTATTGTAAAAATAAAAAGTTTACCAAAAAAAAAACCGCCTTCAAAACGAACATCCAAATATATATAAGAATACGAAGGACTTTAAAAAATTATATATTTAGAATAGTTTGTTTTGAAGACGGTTCTTTTTTTGTTACTTTTATTTATTTTTTGATTTGTAGTGAATCTGAGGTACACTAAGAATTTTTTCTGAATATGTGTACATCATGCCTCATAGTGGTTAGCATGTTCGACTACAGACATGAAGTCCTGGGTTCAAGTCCCAGGTCGGGCTAATTCAAAAAACAATATTGAGTTTTCTATTAAGATTTTCTCAATATTTGCCCAAAGTTGGGAAGTTGGCGGTGTGATCCACCCCGTGCCTCGGAGAGCACGTTAAACCGTGGGTCTTGCACCTGATATCTCTCCGATCGTGTCGGATTCCCGTCACATTGGACTATGAGAGTGAACGAATAGAGAGTGCACTTGTGTACTATGCCTGCCAATTCGCAGCGGAGCAGCGCGGTGGGTCTATGCTCTAAAAACCTTCGCTCGTCGGAGTGCGAAGGCCTACGCCCAGCAGTGGGACTTTAATGGGCTGCTACTTACTTTTACTTACTTATGTGTACATCTAAAAACGTGTTGCTCTTACGCAACAGCACAAATTAAACAAGTGCAAAGATATTCCCACAAAGAACGGAGGGGAAACAGCAGGAGATTACTGAATAAATTGTGAAAAGAATACTAACATTATTCATAAAAAATTAAGTTAAAAACGAGGATATTTCCAAAAAATTAGGACATTTAGAGAATTTCAAATTACTTTGTTATAGCTTTGAGGCATAAACGACACAACATCTGGCATACCTTAAACAAAAAAAAACAAGTAAAGTGAACCGTTTCGCTTTATTACATTTAACTGTCATGGAAGTCTTGCTAACAAGATACACTCCTTAAATGAGCTCATCAATCAGCTTACACATGAAGTACCCCATCAATGCCATAAAAAGGTCAAAGTTTCCATATCGGGAAGATGAAGGAAATATTTTTCTTATTATTTGGCTGACATGAAAACTTCCACGTCTCGTTACTATGCTATTTCTTCAATATATGATAGTGAAGTACATAGGACTAATATGTTTCATAGAGAATACATTCATAAAAAGAAGTTGTAAACAGTACATGTTATTCTCTGAATTTGATCAGTTTCATCTCTCTCTCACAAAATTCAAGTTCAATGTCAATGATAGTCTACTTCATAAAGATTAATATTATCAATTTTTTGAAGTAGATAGTATTTATTACTTTATCTGCACTCATTTTTTCACTTTTTACTGTAATTAAAAAAACTTTGTATCTTGGGAAACTGTTTCGGTTGTAAGGTATATATATATTTTGTTATTTTTATGTGTTATATATACTGTTTATTTCCAAAATAAAGCTAAAATAAAAATAAATACTGAGCATAAGCATGTCAGAAGGTATTTAATTTTTTTACATATTTCCGTATTATTAAACCTTAGATTGTCCGTGTCAACTACTATGTGACACGATACGATAGTATTATTAACCCTATAGTTCAGTCTGTTAGTCTGTTAACGATAGTTCTATCTCAACTCGGGCAATATAAGTATCTCCTTTCTTTTAAGTCATAATGTGTATTATTTATTCTTCTCGGCAACTGTCTTAACAAAATATAGTATATAGAAGTAGTGATAACACCAGACAATTGAAAAACAAAAAATAATTGAGATACGAAGTGACCGTTACTAATGGGGCGTAAGTCGCGCCGAAAGTCGTTAATAAACTGTGAGTATTTATGAGTGATTATTTGTGTTTTTGATTATATAAATGATTTTAATAATAATGAGAAACCCTTGAGGTAATTTTTAAGATTTATACAAGATGGACTATTATCATTATCTTAAAGTTTAGCGCAACATGACGCTACATCAGTCTTTATTTAATAAACAAAAGATAACATAAAACATAAAAATCATAACATTTGGTAGTCCTTCATGGACACTTAAATCCCAAGAGCCACATTAGCGACATTCTACCCCCGGGACAACCTACGCAAAAAGGTCCGTACAGGGCGGGGCAGGCGNAGAGAGGATGAATGCAGCTGAAGCACAGTACCCCGGACGGAGGGGAATAGGAAACAGGAGACGGAGGTTTATCCAACTCCTCCCCCTGTAGTGCACTTTTGAGCCGGCTTCATTCGGAGGGGCCAGAGTGGAATGCCACAACGAACCTCTGGTCCTTCCATTCTCGAATGACGAGGGCTCCGCTGGGTTTTAGTGGGTATTCTGGTACTACCGGCGAGTCCCACACTCCCGTCTGTCTCACGGGCGGGGTGCGTAAATGCATTTCCCAGCGAAAAAAAAAAACCGTTAAATTAAACGACCTACCGAAGTGAAATTTACATTAGTAACGCCGCAACCGGGATTGAACCAGCAACCTAATACGTTAATTTGCCTTTATTCACGGGTCTTATGATCTAAACCTAACCAAATTATCATCATACAACCCTTAAAGTACTTACTTTCCAATAAGATACGAGTCATCGAAATCAGTTGGCGTGATATTAAGTTATTTGTCTATTTGTTGCGCACATTCTTAATGCAAATTTAAAGCCTTATACGGTTTCCTCATGGATGCCATCAAAACTGGATCCTACGGGAAGCACCACATTTCATATAAAAAACAATCATCAAGATCTGTTCACCCAGTCGAAAGTTATGAGGTAACAAAAAAATGTATAAATAACTATAATTAGAAAGTTTAAAATACTTTGTTATGAAGTTGATAGAGTAACGACATAATTGCCAATATGAATTTCACAATTAGGAAGTTTAGGTTAATTTTCAACACATGGTCATGGCTTTAAAGGAATAACGACATAACTGGTCATACATTTTTAATTGCAAAAGGTATATTCCACAATAATCCTGTAATTGGGACTTTTAGAAAAATATTGCATACTTTGTTACGTTAAAGTTATGACGACACAATTGGTAACATGTATTCTTGATTGAGAAAACAGGTTAAAAATGGCCAAATATTACCAATAAATTATTCAGAGAAATATTGAATACTTAATTGTAAAATTGAAGGAATAACGATATAATTGTATAAATATTTTTGATTGAGAAAGCAAGTTAAGAATACCTATATTGTTCAATAATTAAGGACCTTCAAAATACTTTGTTTGTTTAATTAATAACAATTCAATTTCATATTATATTTGTTATTAATAAAGCAAGTTATAAATGCAAAGATTTTCCCAAAAAGAACGGAGGTGAAACAGCAGGAGATTACTGAATAAATTGTGAAAAGAATACTAACATTATTCATAAAAAATTAAGTTATAAACACAGATAATTCCAAAAAATTAGGACAGTTAGCGAATTTCAAATTACTTTGTTTGAGGCATAAACGACAAAACTTCTGGCATACCTTAAACCAAAAAAAAACAAATAAAGTGAACCGTTTCGCTTTATTACATTTAACTGTCATGGAAGTCTTGCTAACAAGATACACTCCTTAAATGAGTTCATCAATCAGCTTACACATGAAGTGCCCCATCACTGCCATAAAAAGGTCAAAGTTTCCATATCGGGAACATACATACATACATAGCATCACGTCTTATTCCCATAGGGGTAGGCAGAGACAACATCCTTCCACTTGCCACGATCCTTGCATATCTCCTTCGCTTCTTTCAATCTCATTAAATCTTTCATACAAGTTCGTCGGTTTAGAGTACTCTTGACCTGGCCGTTATTTAAAATGTCCTGGATTTGGTCCAGGAACGTTCGCCTCGGTCTTCC
>JACTOM010000931.1:2871621-2962464 GCA_015832385.1 Elymnias hypermnestra | reverse complement strand
TTATTCTGTGGGCGTTCATGGGTATTGTTGGTGCAATCAAACACTGTATTAATTAACTCGGTTTATAATGTTCAATCACTTAATGTTCCCGATATCAATTTACACAAACTCATTAACACTAATAGCTAGGAACGCGACAGTTTCAACAGTTGACTGTTCCGATCGAGCGCTACTCGACAACTGTCGAGTGACTCCCGCCGGACTGCCACCATTGACTCTGTCGACGCCGATAGATGGCGCCAGCGTTCCACAGATATCTGCCCTCCGACATATATATATTACAAAATGTGTTTTAAACCATACTGAACTTGTAAAAAAGCGAAGATGGTTTTAGACCAATAAACTCACATAATTTTCGTGGACTTCAATTTTTTTAAAGTTTAATAATAACAAATTTCCGCATATTCCCACGGGATCGGTAACTTTTTCAATTGCTGATGGTTTAACGCTTGACTTGAATCATACATGGTAAGATGATGACGTAGTAGGTGATACAATCTAAGCTGGAAGCGCGCTGATCTGTTAAGAGGCCATTTACCTCTTAAGGTGTCTACACAGCATCGTACTGGAACATAAAAGATTTAGTAGTGTAGTGTAGTGTGGTAAATAATAAAACGCTATTTCCTAATTTACCTACCCGCGTTCGAACCCGGGGACTCTGCTAGCAAAGCAAATAATCGTACTACTTCGCCACCGAGGCCGTCAAAAGACTACACGAGTAAAACCTTGGGAAACAGCTAGTTGTGTATTATCAAGATAAACTCATTTCATTTCTTTTGTCGTGGTATTATTTTTATCATTATTTTTTTTCTCTTCAATTATTATCTGTCTACGTTCAAGGAAACGTCGTTTATTACATCAAAGCAACAAAAGGATGTCCGTAATGAAAACCGATGTACCAAAAAAATATGTTTTTTGTCCATTTTAACTTAATCTAGTATTCTTTGGTTTAATGACATATTTTTCTTTGACTTTGGCTGTGGCTCAGTCGTTGCGGCCACTCTTTACCTAAAGTCTCCCAACAAAAACCAAACTGAAGGTCTACGAAGCCTACATCAGTTCCAGACTGACGTATGCGGTTCCTGCCTGGTACTCTTTCTGCTCAGGTACCTGAAAAAGAGGCTACGCCTCATTCTGGGAGCTCCGAGGTACGTCAGGAAGGACGTCATTCATCATGACACCAAGACGCCCATCCTGGAGGTGTTAGTCCAGTAGAGGAGCATGTTCCGCCACGCGGACCACTCCCCGCACACACACCTCAATGACATTGCCAGCCAGCATCCTAGGTCCGAAAGCACTGGGCGTCCACTACCCCGTGAGCACCTGCTGTTACCACCACCATGTGTGGGTGAAGATGACGGCGATGACTCGACGGCAGTGACAGAACTCGGATTGACCTGGATGGTCCCGCCGGCGTAAGCTGGTGGGAACCAGCCCGGTAAAATGACGGGAAAAAACAAATACCGGGCATCATCGATGCCTAAGAAAATTAGCTCGGGTAGTGAGGCATTGTCTCGAGGCTTGTACCCCACTACTTGGTTGTAAAGTACCCCGAATGATTGTAAAAATTATGTTGGAATGAATATTTTATACTTGATAATGAAGTATTGTGTGTATGACATAACATAACAAAAAAAGTTATTGTAAGTCAACTTTTAAGGACAAATTTGAGTTCTCTAGGACGTGTTTATGTTTTAAAGAGGAACAATTCAATTATATATAAATATTGCGTAACTTTAATCGATTTTATGGCGTAATTAACAGATACTTTCAAAAGGACTGCAATTACCCTGTTTTTGCAAGACTTTTCGTTAATTTTCAGCTCCAATTGGTCGCAACGTAATGTTATATGTTTAAAATAATTTTCCAATTCAAATCAGTATTTCATGAGGGAAGCTCAATCAAAAAAATTTACTCTTCTGCTCATAATAGTAGCGCTTCAGAAGAAAATGTTGAAAAGTCAATTCTTGCACCATCTTCTCAAACTAAAAACTTCATAAACTCATGACATAGAATGAAGCTATTGAAAGTTTTACATGAGCTTTTTATAAATAGCGCAAAACAATATAGGATAGCCTATATAAGATACTCATACGTTACAGGTTAGTTATTTTGCCACCCCGCTATCACCAGCCTTTTATATGGTAATCACAACAACAACATAAAAAAGTACAACACTAATACGCAAAATAACCCCCCCCCCCCACGCCCCCTCGGCTACCATCGCTTTGCAGCAATGCAGCAACAAAAGTAAGCCTATTGCTATTCGATTACTGACAGTTATATATTCTGCCAAAAGCCGCATCCTTACCATAAGCCGTTTAGGAGTTCCATCGATCATTATATTTAACGACGACAATCACTTGACCATACCAAAGTTACTGTAGGTGACTCAAATATCCGGAGATCTTATAAAAGATTCTGTTGAGTATCGTTAATTTGGTCTCCAAAATTGAAGAGTTCCGTTACTTTGTGATGGATCCCATACTCACAAAATAACCTATCATCAAACATCCCTCGAAGTATATCGTTTTCAATAAAAAAACGAATCATCGAAATCGTTATTCGTCCATTTATCCCATTAAGGGTTTAATGCAAATTTAAGACTTATACGGTTTTCTCATGGATGCCATCACCAGAACATAAACAAAAAAAAAATGGGACCCTACCACAAGCATCACCTTTCATATAAAAAAAGAGTCGATAAGATCGATTCACCCAGTCGAAAGTTTTGATAATCATCCTTTATTTGAAGTCGGTTAATAAATGAAAACCGCATAGACATGTTTGGTTGCCTATAGAATAATGTGGGATTCATTGACACTGCTAGAAAGACCCCTGTATATGCCTGATATTTAGATCTGTCTAAGGCATTTGATTTGGTTTGTTACGATACTCTATGGAATAAAATAAAAGAGGAAACTACTGTGTCAAATGAAATTGTACTGCTCTTTAAACATTGGTACTCAAATCAAAAAAATTATGTAAGATGGGCTGATGGACTCTTTCTGAAGAATATGGATTGAATTGCGCTGTGAGACAGGGGGGTTTGAGTACTAACAAAGTTTTATATAATTTTCATTCTGATTGTAATTTTTTTTTTCAAGTTTTATAATTATTAATTCTATTTTAATTTTAATTTATTCATAATTAGGCTTAGATTTTAAAATTATATGTTTAATTTACTAACCTATTTCATGGATCTTTGTTGTCTGAAGTAAATAAATATTATTATTATTAGAAAGAATAACTGTAACTATAGAGATGGATCAAACAATATGCAAGTCTAAATAAACATATTTCAATAGTACAAATTCCTTAAATGCCTTGAAGATTGCAAGATTGAAAAGGATATTTTCATAGAAAGATTCGTCGCAGTATGCCCGATGGGCTTTCAAGTCGGACACACTAACTTTGTAAATTACGAACTTCCACACAAAGTTTCATATATTTCATTCTATCACACCCTTAGGGGATGATAGTCGACGAACTCTTCCTTAGAAATTTCCTATGTAATATGAAGAACTCCTGCGCAAAACTTATGCGATGATTTTGTTTTGTAATATATTTGATTCCTCAACTAGTCAACTCGCTGAAATGCGTATATGTAGCCCTTCACATATGCAAAAATGTTTTATCCGACGAATATCGCGTTAAGTTCAATCGCTTGCCCCGCAGGAATTTTTTTGTGTACGTTGCCCGGCGGGTTGAATAACACTAAGGTTCTTGGGAAATGCTTTTTAATTGATTTTTATGTTTGCGTATAGTTCAACTATACAATGTTACCTTTTGTTTATAAAATTACATTTGAGATAGCGAAAAAAGTCCGTCCTTTATTTATAAGCTCATATATTATAAATATAAAACTTCAAGGGTTTTGTGCCTCATTAGGCTAGTCGTTAGCATGTTCGACTACAGACATGAGGTCCTGGTTTCGAGTCCTGGGTCGGGTCAATTTAAAATCGATATTGAATTTTCTATTAGGATTTTCTTAATATTTGCTCGAACTTGGGAAGTTGGCGGTGTGCTGCACCCTCGTGCCCCTGAGAGCAGAATAAGCCGTCTCTAGAGAGTGCACTTGTGTACTAAGCCTGCCAATACGCAGTGGAGCGTGATGTGTCTATGCTCGAAAAACCCTCTCTCATATGATTGAGGAGGCGTGTGATCAGCAGTGGGACATTAATGGGCTGCTACATAACTTCACACGGAATTTCATTTATTATTCACATCACTTATATAATCAAAAATACAATTAATTACTAAAAAACACTCACAATTTATAAAATACCACATAAAAACCTAACGAACTTCGACGCGACACACGCACCGTTAGTAACGCTCACTTAGTAACAGATAATTTTTGTCTTTTCTGTGGACTAGTGTTATGTGTGTACATATTTTGATACAAAATTTACATGGCATTCTACGACAAATCAGAAATGTCATCCGGTATTTGACATAGACTATCTACCAACTTCAAGAAAATGCCGCCAAAATGTCATTCTAATGGCAATCTAAGAGGTGGTCTACGTTAATATGGGTCTTAAAGTACGAGGACATCTATTTAATGCCAACCACTGCCAAACCGGACCGTAAGTACGTCCCGCCAAATCTCTTATATCTCGTAAGATATCTATTTTAATAAAATGCTACGAGGTTATATTGATATAGATGAAAGATATAATGTATGTAATGTATTTAATTGGACCAGGAAAACACTGCATTGTATAAAAAGCCTGATAAAAAAGACAATTTTTTTTGAAATAACTAAAAGATAAAAATGGTTACTGTGACTTATTTTTTAGAGATAAATATGTACTACTGCAGATTTTATATCGATCTTTTAAAGATGTACAATTCCATAACACATTATTTTGATCTATCTCGTAAGGTTTAGCCAGCGATTGCGATCTAAGCACACACAAATCCATTTGGTACGACATCTCATCACAAATTTTTGAATTTCTTGGCTTTTCTTTACTAAAATATATATGTATTATACACATAAACCTATCTCTTGAATTATTCTCTTTATTGCTGTTATCTATTAAAATCTGTGGAGTAGTTTAAAAGTTTTCAGCAAAGAGACAGCGAAAGCGACGTCATTCTTCACTATGTTAAGATGTATAAGTAGGTTATCTGTATCATTATTGTCTTTAAAACCCTTCAAAATAAAAAATAAATATTGAATATATGATTTATTAAGTTTTTTTTACTAATAGAGCAACGTTAACTCGTATATTCCAATACAAAAACATTATGAACGTATAAAATAGGCCGTTCTAATTGAAAGACCCTACACATTACAAGGGAAGATATTAATATTGTTTTGTTCCTTTAACGTTTGTTCCGACAGTTGTAATAAATGATCATAATTCGTTATACATTATGATTCCTGAACTTCTTTCAAAGTCATATTCAAAGTTATAAAACAAACATTCTTTGTAACAAATTATGGAATGTTGCTTTTGCTTTATGATAACAAAATAAAAATAATTAAATACAATTCGCACTCCATTTAGTATGAGCTTCTTAAAGTCATTGCATAGAGAGCTTTAAGTTTTAGTTGCAACTGACATCGTATGTAAAATAATCACCTTTTTTTATTAATATACTAGCAATGACCCGCGGTTTCACACTCGTCGATATTAATCTCATGGCAGTGGAAAGTCTATTAAGTCGGACTATAGATTTATTATTTATTTCACTTAGTTTTTAATTACTTCTTGTCAGTTTATTAGACACATTGATAATCTACTCAAGATACAGAGTTTACTTTACAACGAATATAGAACTAGAATTTCAGATATTAGTCAATTTAAAAATTGTCTACAGTTATTTGAAGAATTTTTTAAATCGGTCCAGTATTTTTTGCTAGATTATTATAAATTGTTAAAAATTAAAACAAAAATTCAAAATACAAAACTTTCGTCTATAATTTTAAAGAAGAGATTCATTTGTTATATTTTATTGTCTCAGAACTTCCCTATACACGACATTTGTCACTCTGGAGCTCGGGATACATTATTTTGTTTAGATTGAGATTTTTAAATTCGTTATATCTTTTGAATGGAATGTCCGATTTTATTAATTTAAAAAGAATTTTACAGGTATTGAAACGGTCTCTTATGGAATATCATAAATATTAATACAGATGAATAATATGGTTTGATTATTTTTAGTACTTTAATTGACTTTTAAAATGTAAAAAAGTAGTTATAGCGACATAACTGTAAATTCTAAAAATATCTAGATATTTTTTTTGCAAAAACAATTATTAATTAATTACATTCAAATCTTTATATTTAATATAACAGATTACAACGTTTAAAAACTTACACATTTATAGATAATGAATAGTTCAATTGTAATTTTAAATTTGTTTGTATTATAGTATTATATTCTTTTAATTTTCTCCTTTTAAAAATAAATTTATTTATTGTTCTTTAAAATCCATCAGTGTAATTTTTGCTGAAGGAAAACATCGTGAGGAATCCTGCATATCCCGGGAGTATTTCTGTAGGTTTTGAACCCTTTCTATTATGAGAAGACTCATACCTTGTGACACATGAACAAAATAAACTGATCAAATATGTAGACCAGAATATAATCTAACAATACGATATTTTAAAGTAAACTATAAAACTTGTAGAATAACCAAATAACCTAGTTCATAAGAGTCTTCGATATACTAGAATTTACGACATCTTCGGACATTGGGGAACTAGGACAAAGTGAGTATTGAATATAAACTATTAACTACTTCGTACAAGTTGAATGTCTTTCTGCGAGACTAGCTTAACTTTACTATACTTCACTGTGGCTCAATCTGTAAATAAATTAAAAGACAAGAATATTATAAATATATCCACAACCTTCATGTTTAAACGGTGAACATGCATAAAGGTATATAAGACATATTGACGTTCCTGTATTTTAATGATTCTATCACCACATCCGTTAACCCAAAACATTAATTTTTAAAATCATTTACTTATAAATGTTGGCAGTTATTAAATAATAGTGGCAACACTTAAAAACCCCGAAAATCATTGTGCAATATTATGAAATGTTACCAGATAATTTTAACAAGCGGAACAACTGTATGAAGTAGTTGTTTTAAGAGAAGTAATGCTAAATTGTATAAATTCAAATAGTGAAGTAATTATTAGTAAAGTGCAAGTTTGACGGCCTCGCTGGCGCAGTGGTGCGAGTATTCGCTTTGCTAGCGGAGGTCCCGGGTTCGATCCCCGGTAGGACGAATTTAGGAAATTGTATTTTCTAATTTGTCTGAGTCTGGACTGGTGGGAGGCTTCGGCCGTGGCTAGTTACCACCCTACCAGCAAAAACGTACCGCCAAACAAAGAGATTTGTGTTCCGGTACGATGCTGTGTAGAAACCGTAAGGGGTATATCGCCTCTTAACAGATTAGCGCGCTTCCATCTTAGACTGTATCATCACTTACCATCAGGTGAGATCACAGTCAAACGCTAATCTGTCAGCAATAAAAAAAATGTGTGTATATTTAAATAGTGCAAAGAATAAAAGTTGTTAGTTAATGTGAATTTGTGATTTCGAGTGTTGCCACTATATAACTCAATAACTCCCAACACAGCAATCAGTGTTGTCACCCAACTATATATAGTCTAACATAAAACAAGATATATTTTATCTTTGAAACACAGACCCGGTATATAGACCAAGAAAGCTTAAATGGCTCAGTAGATACGTTGTTTTTAGTTAAGACTGACATCTTGGAGTCCTGAGCAAACTATATCAGAGCAAGCCAGAAAGAAGCATGGTTAGATACAGCTAGTTGTTGCTAAATTTAGACTAATTTAATCCTTTAAAGGGACAACAAACAAAAGCCGAGGTTCAAAGGTGTCTAATTAGGTCAGTCTCGGTAACGAGGAATCGTGTTCATCTCCTTTATAAAGGCTTGGGAAATGCAAAAGATTTGTACCTAAATAACGATTCAGGGCAAGGAAAACATGCTCAAAACTATTATAAAGAATAATTTAGTTAACACTCTCCCTATTTGTTGTTGTAAGCTATTTTATTCATATATTACATGAAATTATACACAAATATATGTTTTTCGTTACTTTTAACTAACGAAATAACTACGAGTATATAATATACGGGGTGTCTCAAAATAAATTTTATATATAGTACATCGATTTAAAAAAATAATATATGTATATAGAATAAATGTTAATTAATTATTTAAAAAAAACACTTTCTGGGGAATGTAGGCACTTATTTCATCGAACAGTAAAATTATTTTTGACGGCGCGGCAGGTGGACTCAGGGATGGCTGCCATTTCGTGACGGATATTTTCTTTCAAATGCGCCAGTGAAGTCGGCTTATTGGCGTAAATTTTAAATTAAAGTAACCCCGTAGGAAAAAGTCCATAGAAGTTAAATCTGGACTGCGTGGAGGCTAATTTATGTCACCTCTCCGGGAGATCAATTTGCCTGAAAAAATTTACGAACACGTGGCAGAGACATATTGGACATGTGTAATGTTGCTCCGTCCTGTTGGAACCATGTTCTTTGATTATAGCCAGGAAAATTTTGCAGCTCAGATACCACGAAGTCATCTAACATCTCTACGTAACGCTCTGAATTCACTGTAACTGCACACTCCCTTTCGTCTTCAAAAAAGTAAGGGCTGATAATTTCTCGTCCTTGTCCTACTCATATGGTCACTTAAGGCAAATGTAGGATTTTCTGATGTTTGCGTTTCAGATTTGTTGTATTCGAGTAGCAGCTGTTCTGGTTATTTACGTGGCGATTAAGATGAAAATGAGCTTCATCGCTCAACCACTTGATTTATGAAATTAAGCCTTTGACTGGCACCTTGGGGCTTTAATTTTTGTACCAGTTGAATTTTGTATTAATAGACATAGTGCCTGAATTCCCAAGCCTTGCTACCGATTGACATAACCCCCGCACCCTTCGGATACGCTGCGTTTACGCAGTAAGCTAAAATAATGTAAAATTTCTTTTGAGCCACCACACACCTTTTTTCTTTTGACAAATTTTTATTGAAGTATGAATTAGCGACATAGTTATGTATTATACTGCAAATAAAAAGTAAACTAAATAAACGACACTTAATTACACTTATCGCTAATTACATTTTGCAATAAAAAACGAATATTAAATACTACGAAGGATTAAACGAAGATAAAAATATATACAAAGTCATTTAGCTGAAGTAATTCATTTCTATCAAACATATTCAAAAATTTCTAGAGACATGGCATTCTTTATCAAATATAGTTGAAGAAAAAATTAACAATATTTATTATCTTTAACAATTAGTTCTTATTCTATTCTATATACAGTTGACGGTGACGACCCAGTAAGTTACTAGTATAGATACTAGTACTTGTGACAGGCGGCACCGCTCTTCCGTATCACAGTACATACATTAAATAAACCCAATTACGACAGATACTATTATGCAAAATAACTATTTACTATTGATGTCGATAGGTAAGAGAATGCAAGTATGTGTGAATGTGTTTGTGTGTGTGGGTGTGTGCGCGTACGTGCGTGTGCCTGTGTCAGTGCGTGCGTGCGTGCGTGCGTACAAGTATTTGTGCTTGTTGTGCTCCTATCATATTACACAGTTTGTTTTAAAAGACTTTCTACCTCTATATAACTTTGTTCTAATAGCCACTGTGTGCCAGTCATCGTACATTTGTGATATGTTAGTCGTTAAATATTAATCTTTTTGTCAACTAGGTTATAAAGTCGAATTGACTGCCAAGTAAACTGTCGATCAGTAAATTCTGTTTTAGCCAGCCTTACTAATTGTACTACAGGAACATTTCTAGGAACGATAGGAAAGTCAATGTAAACCTTACAGACACTTCGTAACACGTATAGTTTCCTTACTGTTAGTACCTCTGCACATATATAAAGTTTTTCGGTAGGGAATCTGTATTGCTTGGAAAGCATCACGTTTACTAACAACATCTGACCTCTCCCGACTTCAAAAATCTTTCCTTTAGTAGCTGAACCCCATATTGGAATGCAGTTTGCTACTAAAGATTGGACCAAGGTGAAATAAATTTATTGGGGCAATTTTTTTGAGGCAATATGGCGTAAAGATTTAATACTCCAAATAAGTTTTCTTATTCTGGAATTGATATGGTCAATTTGAGCATTTCAAGGTAGTCGCAGGTTCAGTGTAACACCTAATAGTTATAAATATATTATTCTTTTATTTAAAGCCAAATGATAAATTAATTTCATCCCTATCAGAACGTTTTCAACAATGTCAAAGCAATATCGTAACTTTTATTTAAATATTTACTGATATGGCATTTTTATCAATTTGTTTTTCATTATATATAAAAAAACACGAAGTAGGCATTTCTTTACGAAAATACGTCTCGATAAGGTAATCTCGTTTTTTTTAGTAAAAAACTTTTACACAAAAATTAAAAAAGCTTAGCTTCCACTTGTGTATTTACTCTGTGATCTATATATTTTTCACTATATAATACGCTTTCCTTTATCTCCATCTTCCAATAATATTTTATTGCTCGTTACTAACCATATAGCTATACGGTAAACTGAAATCGTTCTTTTCAGTAAAAAAAGTTTTCAGAAGCGTCAGAGCATTGGCATGAAAAAAATCCACTTAAGTTGAATCCTGATGGCTGAAAAATATGATTTTATCCATCTAAAATTCATTTGGCTTTTTCACATCAAATTCCACTCTATTCACCACTAATTGATCGAAAATCCGGTGAATATTTCAAATGGCTTTAAGTGCGTTATTTGAATAAATATATTTCGTTGCATATCAATTTTATGAATGGGAAATATGATAGGCTTAAAAGGCTTTTTGATGTAAGGGAATTTCTATGTAAGAGATATTCTATCAACGTTTTAATATTATATTATAAAAAGGTATCCATTAACGCGCCTGTGTAATGTAGTAGAATTTTTTTAATAACATTTTCTGAGGTTATTACGATTTTCCATTTATGATCAAACAATGTATTTTAGAAATTTTGATTGCTTAATTAGTTTAAATATTTTAAAGTTCATTTTTGATAGTCTAAACGTAGCGATATATATTAAAAAGAATACGAAAAGTTGGGATATCATTGATAAAATATGTACTTAAAAATAATAAACGTTATATACGTTTATTATAAAATTTATAATCGATACTTATTCGCTGTCCGAAGTACCACCCGGCCTTAGGGTCACGGGTGACATCAACTAAGTGAGATGAAATTTCTTTAAAAAAGCTTTTAGGCTCAGGTCCCCACGGTCCCAATGTCTCCACGCCAAAAGGCACAAATATGTACTCTAAAGCAAGGCTCTCATATTTGCGCCTCTTGGCGTTTTCAGCTAATGACGCCGCCGCTCCCGCTGATTTGGAGGTAGCGTCAATGTGAGATGGTGAAAGCGTATCAACACATGTAGCATCCCACACCAACGACCTTTCCGAAAATAGCCGGCACGGTAATGGTGAAAAGAGTCCTTCTGATGATGTCGTTGAGCCAGCGTGTCTTGGGACACGACCAGCGCTACGAAGACAAGATTGATCGTGGTGGCCGACTTGATTCACCTACTCACCACATTTACAACGATGGGTTCTGTTGTTTTCACACCCAGACGCAGACACGTAGATAAAGATAACGTAGTCTTGTCAAACAAGGTACCTATGGATGCAGATTGAAGAGCATGTAGCTAGAAACCTGACTCGCGTTCAGAAACACCAAGGAGGCGAACTGTTATTATATAAAATTTATAATTATTTTAAGAATATATATTTAAATACATTCTTCTATGATATTTTTTTATCATACATTTTGATGCATTCAAAAAAATACGTACTAATATTTAAATTACACAAAGAAAAGAATCTACCATTATAAACTATTTCATACTTAAGTCTTAAAAAAGAAGCGATAGTTTTGTAGTTTCGTTAAATATGTTAATAATTATATTTTTGTTATGGAATTATTGTTATTTTTCTTTAATTTTCAATTAAATATCGTGACAATTAGTATAATATTTATGTAATTATCATAAGTTAATATATATAGCCTGTTAATGCGCAATGGTGTATCGTTGTGGCTTTATGTCGTTTTGCTAGAAGAAATTCCGCGTTCCATCCCCAGTAGGGCATTTAGAAAATTGAATTTTCTAATTTGTCTGAATTTGGACTGGTGGGAGGTTTCGGCTGTGGCTTGTCACCACTCTACCGGCAAACATGTATCGCCAAGCAAAGAGATTTGTGTTCCGGTACGATGAAATTACGATAGAAATATATGGACTTGATTCCAGTTGCTCACAGAAGCAATATATCACACATTGTAACAAGCAGAACTATCTTTAAAAGAGTAACTGTTGACTTTCTTGCCGGTTTCTTGACAGCAGATTCAACTTTCCGAATCGGTGATAGCTTTGTTACCAACAGACATATACTGACGATTCAAAAGTGCTTTTTAAGCCTACTTGAACGAGGAATATTTTCATTTTGATGTAGAAACCAAAAGAGCATAAGACTGTAATATCATTTATTATCAGGTGTAATTACAGTCCAACGGTACCCTGTCAATAACCTAAAAGAAAACCTCCAAATATTCCAAATAGTCTTATTCCAATTTTGAATTTTACGACTATTTTCTATAGCAAATAGCAATATTAACATTTGGTTTCAAGTTATGAATGTAAAACAGTTGTATCTGCTTAACATTCAGAGCTAATTCTTAATAGACTTCGAAGGTCAGATTATAATCGATATGAATGAAAGAAATTACCCATCATAGTGCCTAATATATTAAATATGAGGTATCTATCATTACCTAATGTTATCTTTCCGTAGGGTTAAGTCTATATGTGATATAAATTAACATGTCGTATATTTATTATAGTATAAGTACTAGGGTGTAGATATGAGACTGTATGTTTATGTTAATGTCTGGAAGAAATCGCTATTAAGCGATAAGCCTAAAGTACTTTCATTTTCTTTTTAGTTAAGTTTATTTTAAAGTCTATAAATAATTAGGGGTCTATTAACGCCCCACAGCTGGGCACAGACCTTTGCTCTTATAGGAAAGAAGGTTGACACATGTTTCTGAAAAGCTTGATTTCCTCACGATGTTTTCTTTCATCTAAATCACACTGAATTCTAAAAACAATAGCAAGGCACAGTCTTTTTACTGAAGGGAAATTGAATGCTAACTGTTCAGGATTAGAAGCCAAAACTAAAACTAGGCAAAAACTCCTAGAAGAAGTTCTAGACTTGTCATTTCATAAACTTTAGAACTTAAAACAAAAGCTAATTAACAAATCTTACTATAACTTGAAAGATTACTTGGACAATAATAAAGCATGTGAGCGAATGGACTTCTCAAATCTTAATAGAATATATTATTACAATATTGTAATGGCGATGATAAAAAAGTGAGATTGGGAGAGACCTCTTACTCCTCAAAATAGTATGCTTATTAATGAGTCAAGTTGAGAGCAGTGGCCTCTTTCTGCGAGATTTTCAACCTGCAAATGAGACACTAGACAGGTTTAGGGAGTTAATGGCAGACGCTACCTGCCTCGCCGGATGAGGGGGGATTCCAGGAAGCGCCATATTGCTTGTCTGCTTACCCTGATCAACCCTTAATTCGGATTGGTATCCGGTTGCGTTAGAAATGGACCCCACCACCCGGATAAATTCCGCTGGGATTACTAGGTATTCTAGTAAAGCCAGCGAGTCGCACACTCCCGGATGGAGGTTTACACTTCATCGAGCATGCATTAAAAATACCTCGGAACCCTAGTAACATAAGATTCTTAATCGTTCTTTAACATCCTCACCGCTTGTTAGAAAGTAAATTGCAGCCCATTGACCTGCCACTGTTGGGCACAGGCCTTCCTCATAGGAGAGAGAGTTTCAGAGCATAGACACACCACACTGCTCCACTGCGGGTTGGCAGGTATAGTAGACAAGTGCACTCTCTATTCCTTCACTCTCATAGTCCGATATGACCGGAATTCGACACGACCGGAAAGAAATCAGGCGCGGAATCGACGGCTTAACGTACTCTCCTCTTAGACTGCCTCGGCACGTTGTTGCAGCACATTGCCAACTTCCCAACTTCGGGAATCTCTAATATTGAGATAATATTAATAGAAAAGTCAATATAGATTTTTGAAGTGGCCCGGCCCCTAACTCAAACCCAGAGCCTCATGTCTGTAGTCGAACATGCTGATCACTAGAGCAATGAGGTCACCATTAGTACATTTGGAATAAAAAGGCGTGCGTACAAAGTACACATGTCAAAAGTGAAACTTCTTTGGCAAACTACTTATAAAGTGTATATTTTTACAATCTAGAACTTTCCGAGACTTAGTAGGAGGGAGAAAGGAAGATATGTTAGGAATTTAACTGTCATTAAAATATTAAAAGCGTCGAAAATTAACACAAATAATTTATTTAAATCACAAATGACGAATCGTAAATAACAAAGTTTTTTGTCAATATTATAAACTATAAATTAAAATTTTGTCGAGTAGAAAAGTATAACGCCACATTTTCTTTGTAAATATTAAAAGTACCTAACCTTCAAACGAATTTGCATAAAAACGCTGCACATCTTCGTGTCGCTAGTACCTATACTCCTCCGAAACGGCTGTACCAATTCGTACCAAATTTTATATGCGTATTCAGTAGGTCTGAGAATCGGCTACTATCTATTTTTCATACCCCTAAGTGATAAGGGTTGTTCACCCTTAAATTTTTTTTTTAATTTTTGGACGAAATTTTTTGTTTTTATTTTTTTGTGATACAGTATACAATAATATATACAACCCTAAATTTTCATCTTTCTATCACCAACTCTTATTTTTTAATAGCGATAATAGTAATTATATGGGAAAACAACGTTTGCTGGATTAGCTAGTAATATACAAAACAATATAGAACTATGCAAAAGTGTTTTTGAAGCCTACTTGAATAATTGTTTTTAGTTGAATTTGAGTATATTAACTAAAACCGAAATAGTCTATTAGGGTAGTAGTTTAGATAAAAGTATTTTAAACTACAAACGTACAAGAAATAATGTTTTAAAACTGTATAAATTCAAATCAAGTGTAAAAAGAAGTTATATATGGATCAATGGCCAACTTTTGTGTACGTTTAATCTAATCTTTTTACGTTCCAGAGGCTTTACTTGCGTTGTTCCATATACTTACACGATTCCGCTCGAATAAAAGAGGCTTTGTATCTTTGTTAGATATCCGGGTAACGTATGAGGATCATTTACTTACATTTCCTTGGGTTTGTCACATTCTAATAAGTCTGGATACTGGAGAAACCTCTGGATGGATTTAAAAAGTGGTAACTTCACTATACAAGGTGTCAGGAGACCGCTTACAAAAACGAAGACACCTTTGATGATGGGACGGAAAAAATATCGATTCTGATTTAAAAAATCTGATTTTTAAAACGTTTTATTAGCATTCTTCACGCTCCATCATGCTAATGGATAGTTTCATAAAAAATACTGTGAAAATAGCCGGTGCGGCGGTCATTGACCCGAGCTAAGACAACTGTTTTTAATTTTGTCTTTCATTGCTGGTTCTTTTTTTAATGTATTTTTTATGATACTATCGATTTATTAAGCTGTACTAACATAAGGTAAGGTAAGTAGTAGCCCTTTAACGTCACACTGCTGGGCATAGGCCTCCCCACTCCGAGGAGCGAGGGTTTTTAAAGCATAGACCCACCACGCTGCTCCATTACGGATTGGCAGGCATAGTACACAAGTGCACTCTCTTTTCTTTCACTCTCATAGTCCGGTGTGACGGGAACCCGACACGACCGGATAGAGATCAGGCGCAGGACCGACGGCTTAACGTGGTCTCCGAGGCACGGTGGTGGATTACACCAACTTCCTAACTTCGGGTATATATTGAGAAAATCTTAATAGAAAACTCAATATTGATTGTTGAATTTGACCCGAGATTCGAACCCAGGACCTCATGTCTGTAGTCGAACATGCTAACCACTAGACCAATGAGGCAGTGTACTAACATGATGGAGTGTAAATAATGCTAATAAGACTTTTAAAATTACTTTTTTTTCATCAGAATCAATTTTTTCAATCCCTTCATCAAAGGTGTCATTAGTCCTATCATGTGTTTTCGAAAACGATCTTCTAATACCTTGTATACCAAAACACAAAATGATCGAAGTCTAATTTAGTTTATCCAAACAGTGAAACGACCTCTTCTAACTAGATCTGAACAGAACGACAGCTCAAGCATTAATGTTTCGAAATCTTTTTTTTTTTCGAAGTGTGTAGTTGCTGTTAGCCCTACTGGCTTTTACAGCGTAACCGAGAGGGATGGCGAGCGCAGAAGCTCTGCCGAGGGGTGGGCCCGTAGAAGGGCCCTGCTGCGTCGGGGGAAAACGTTGCTCTAAGGGCGCCTCCTGTGAGGCTCGGACCTAGGCTTAGAGCAACGTTTGCTGCTGAAAAAGACAATCGGACAAAATCGATCGAGTCTCTTTATAAATACCACACCTAATTAGTCACGGGTGACAATTATTAACTAAACAACTTTTGTTACACCAAATTCAATAAGACTTCCATTAGGAAGATAAATATTTTAACATCTTTAATGGGCACATTAAAACCATGTATTGAATAATTTTCAAAAAAATATAAATTTCACTTGGGACGATCTAGAGATTCTAATTAATCTTATGCATCGAAAAAAAATGAAATATTAGGTAAATTTAATGTTTAAAGTCTCAGAATAGAAGTGAAAACTACACACAGACGAGGTTAATACGAAATAAAACATCTTTATATATACAGTATATTTTTCTTATCTGTGTGTGAATATCACTAAACTACTACACGGCTGGACCGATTTTGTTGAATTTTCAACTTCTTCAGGTGGAACAGCTAGTATACTATAGATTACTCGCTTGCTTTATTGAAGAGAGCCGAATTTAATTAAACAAGCGTCACATAGTCAGACGTGACGGCTTAGTGGCATTCAATATTCATGAAATAAACCGCAGTTATCATTTTGAAAATTGAAAATTCTATCAATTTCCCCCCGATACAGCCGGAACTGACTCTACTATTTAAATCGATATCAAACTACCCGCAATATGTTTAAGCCATTAGGGTGGATGTGACGTGAGGCTGAAACTTCCTCGCTAATGGAGCAAGGTAGGCAAAAAGGCAGTGCCCCGATTTTACTGAAAATATTAACCTGCATTTTGCTTAAGCGTTTATCAATAGAGTTATTTTTAGTTTACTAGCTTTTAGTTGGACTAAAATGAAGAGTAAAAAAAGGTAAGAAGCAGCATTTTTAACGTCCCACTGGTTGGCTTAAGCTTCTTGCCTCATAGAAGAGAGGGTAAGAAGCCCAGTAAACTGCTTTCCTACTGGTTCGTATGCAGGATATAGCCTCAAATCCGGGATGTACAAGATTCCTCATGATGTTTTCCTTCTGACAAGCACAGTGATGGATTGGGAAAGATGAAATAGTACACAGTTTATTTTTTGTTAAAATAAACTTAGTAGATACTACCCAGGATACGAGGCCGTGACTTCTTTGAACGAGGATTCAAGGGTTTCACCACTAAGCCATCCCTTAAAACATGCTTAAACGGAAAATAAAGTTTTCTAAACGGTTAGGGAAATGTTGTGAAATATGGCTGTAGATGTGGCTTCTTGTAAAGAGTTGCAGGCTCCAGTCCCAGAAAGTCAAAGGTAATCTTTATTTCGTCATTTAGAAATAAATAAAATATTAATTAATTACTAAACATTAAAATATATGTTTAGTAATTAATTAATGTGACTCGGTGTGACTCTATGCAGGTGTATACATACTTAATAATAGATTTTTTTATTTTAGCAACCCATTACCGTCCCACTGCTGGACACAGTCATCCTCACTCATATGAGAGAGGGTTTTTAGAGCATAGACTCTCCACGCTGCTCCACTGCGGATTGGCAGGCATAATACACAAGTGCACTCTCTATTTCTTCACTCTCACGGTCAGATGTGACGGGAATCCAAACGATCAGACAGAGATCAAGCGCAGGACCGACGCCTTAACGTGCTCTCTGAGGCACGGGGGTGGATCACACTGCCAATTTCCCTTTTCGGGCAAATATTCAGAAAATCTTAAAAGAAAACTCAGTATCGATTTTTGACTCGAGACTCGAACCCAGGACCTCATGTCTGTAGTTGAACATACTAACCACTAGACCAATGAAGCAGTTTTATTTACACAAACTTTGGAAACTATACACAACATTTCCTTGAGTTAGTTAATACATTGTTGTGTTCGCTGAAAAAGACATCACAATTTAATAAAAAAATCTCAGTTTAGGCAGGATTTTACTGAACTTTTGGAATATAACCAACGTACGACTGATGATGATATTAAAGAAAGACTTGAAATCTAAAGTTACGAGGGTTACATCGGATCCAGTTCTGAGAAGAACTCACAAGTAACTTAGTTTGGTAGGTATCCTTTTTTACCTCGATAATTACATTACAACATTAATACATTTTATTCAGATTGGAGTAATTAATTCCTCCCACGTTTTTTATTGTCTACGCAATCCGTCAATTAATAGTGTTTTTTCAACTAGCCTTCTTTTAATAAAGAATTGATTCTCTTAATAAAGTGATAAGTATATTATAAATTATGTAAAGATTATTATTATGATTTTATTAGCTTAGTAAAATGAAAAAGAATCTAATAGTGCGTGAGTATAAAGTACACATATCAGAAGTGAAACTTCTTTGGCAAACTTATTTTTAAGTTTTGTTTATATTTATACAATCTAAAACTTTAGATTTGCGAGACTTAGAGAGAGTGAAAAAGGATATGTTAGGAATTTAACGAATTTAATTGTCATTAAAATATTGAAAGTTTCGACAATTAATGCAAATGATTTATTGAAATATCAAATAACGAATTTAGATTAGGTAAAAGAGAAGAATATTTTTATTTTATAGCATATAATATATATTGTATTAAATTATTAAATAGAAAATTAAAATGCCACATGTTATGTGTATATATTAAAACTACCTAACCTTCGAATGAATTAGCATAAAAAACGCTGCGCATCTTTGTCACGCGTTTCATCCGTAAAAAAGTTACCCTCATACACCTAAAGAAACTTCACTTTAATTAACGATCTCTAATCTCGTCTATTTCTTAATTATCATGGTAAATGTTTGAAATTTTACTAGCTTGTGCTAATGTTAACTTTTGTGAATGTTTTCCTTATATAAGTACGATGAACGTGGGAAAAACAGCGTCAGCATAATTCATTTAAAGTCATTAATCATGGCAACACATGTTTTATTCCACGGAATGATTATGCAAGGCATAAATTGATTATGTAAGGAATGTTTCTTAAATACACTTCACAAATATGACATGCTGTCAGCAGCTTATAATGGATAATTAATGGAAAACTGTAAAAACCTAAAGATTACGGTACGCCTGATAGATTTGAAACATCGAAATTGTTTAAGTAAGACACAGGACAGTAAACTCAACAGTATCCAGTGTTTCTCGACCTTTTTTAAACTATGCCACACCTTGATATTTCAAAAATATTTGTGCCATTACGTAATTTATAACCTTTTTTAAATTATTAGTTCCTGTAAGAAATATAAATGACTGCAATCATACGTCTACCTTGGAGCTCTTATCTCGAACTGAGGAGGCTGCCTAGATGAAGTCAAGAGACGCATGGCTATGAAGTGCAATGGACAAGCTGAAGAAGATATGGAGGAACCGAAACACCACAAAAGCCACCAAGGTTCGGCTCGTAAAACCGCTGGTGTTTCCCATATTCCTGTACGCCGCTGAAACACGGACCCTGCGACAAACCGAAAGCCACAAGATAGACGCTCTGGAGATGTGGTGTTGAAGGAAAATGCTCGGAATCTCTTGTACTGAGTTTCGAAAACGCCTCCATCCTGGATGAGCTTGGCATTAAAGAGCGCCTATCCACTCAAGTACGCAGTCGGATCTTAAAATTTTTTGGGCATGTTAGTCGGCGTGGAAACGACTCCATAGAACGTCTTGTCGTTCAAGGGAAGGTAGAATGCACAAGACTATGAGGGAGATCCCCGATGAGATGGACAGACCAAATAAAAGCTGCGGTTGGTGCTCCCGTTCAAATATGCAGAGTCGTCGTGAAGTGAGTACTGTCTGCATCGGGAATGTGATAACCACGACCACTCTGACAAGAGTGAAGCGACAAAGAAAGAAGAAATGATTAAAAACATCCGCGAAGATATAAGAGATTTCTTATCATCTGGATCATTTGACTAGTGTTTGTTGTTTAAATCCTTCATTTTAAGAGGCTTCCCACTAAACGGGCAGTAAACAGTTGAGTCTGACTTCTCTATTTTAGACACTTGTGCATCGGGAAGTTAGGAAGGAACCCAGAAATTTGGTAACTCTTTATGTTTACCACTTGCTAGATAAGGTACAGAGCTTGATGGAACATCATTAGAAATTTCCCAGAAGGAGAATTAGTTTTCTCCCTGTTACGTACATTTTTTTTCAAATATATTTAATTCTGAAGATTGAGTTCCCTCAAGGCACCATGTGAGCTATGATTTCAAATATATTATTATGTTGAATAGTCTATAATATAATTCTATTGTAGATAAATTGTACCCAGCAATGGTCTATAGTGGGTTCATTAATTGCTTTTATGTTCCTAGTATTAGTACATACGTTCCGTATAAGGAGTCAAGTATAAAACCCTAGTTTTGAACGTCTGTCTCAAAGATCTATTACTGCACTACCTACATTTTCTATTAATGATATGTATTTTTAAGCAACATGTCTTAAAAGCTAAATGATTATAAAAACCTCTGCTTAGGATTGTAAGTAAAAAAGGTAAGTAGCAGCCCATTAACGTTCCTGTGCTGGACGCAAACCTTCTCACTGATAGAAGCGAGAAGGTTTTTTGAGCATATGTATTTTTAAGCATCATGTCTTAAAAGCTAAATGATTGTAAAAACTCTGCTTAGGATTATAAGTAAAAAAGGTAAGTAGCAGCAAATAAACGTCCCAGTGCTGGACGCAAACCTCCTCACTCATATAAGAGAGAAGGTTTTTTGAGCATGGACCCACTATGTTGAACCTTTCCGGATTACAGGATACACACGTCCTAGAGTTGCTTTCAGCTTATGATAATATCTTCACGATGTATTCCTTCATCGAAAATTACCAAAATATACTTTTCATATAATTTCCTTAATATAATTTGGGCACATAATCATACATTATACTGACTTAAACCATAGTAATCACGTATTTTAATGGGTTTATTGTATTACAGCGTCAGACAGTGAAACGCGTAACAGTACACAATAAACTGTGTAATAAAAAACAAGAATAGTTACTTTTATATCGGTATCAAAAGAAAAGTAATGTTTTGGCGTATGTTATTATAGTTTTATGATGACAAACGGCTATCTGGACGAGCATAAAAGTAAGTAATAGTCTAAGGTGTTAGCCCGCTAATCTGGTAAGAGGCTTTACCTCTTGTGGTACTACACAGCGTCGTACTGGAACACAAATCTCTTGCTAGGCGGTACGTCGTCGCTGATAGAGTGGTAATTATAGTGGTAATGGTTGTGTGAATTTCGAGAACGGTTAAAGTTATTCAACAATCCTGGGTGATGGAATTGTTGCCAGTGTTGGCTGTGCATGAAGGAGTATTGGTGCCCACTATCTCGTACGGTAGTGAAAGTTGAGTATGGCAGAAGAATCACAAAAGTAAAATAAATGCGGTAGAGACGAGAGCGTTGAGAAGTATGAGTAGATTAAAACTAAGTGACCAAGTAATAAATAGTGTGATGAGAGAACGTTGTGGTATAAAAGAAGATGTGGTGACCAAAATTGAGAAAGGTATGCTTAGATGTTTTGGACATGTAGAGAGAATGAATGAAAGGAGACTGACAAAAAGGATTTATGAGTCAAGAGTGAATGCGAAAGTTGGAAGGGGAAGACCAAGGCGAACGTTCCTGGACCAAATCCAGGACATTTTAAATAACGGCCAGGTCAAGAGTACTCTAAACCGACGAACTTGTATGAAAGGTTTAATGAGAATGAAAGAAGCGAAGGAGATATGCAAGGATCGTGGCAAGTGGAAGGATGCCTACCCCTATGGGAATGAGGCTATGTATGTATTAAGATTGATTTTTCTATAATCTTTTTTAGGTGTGATCGAATTTATTCTCTCGTTCTGGTTTAACATAAGCCCCTTATTTATAATCCATCAAGAAACCCTGTAGGTATTGTCATTAACCTAGATACACGAATAGCTATAACAATCACATATTGTACGTTTAACGTTTGTACGTCTGTCGGTGCGTAGTTCCACAGCAGCTGACAATAAATCTCCCTTTATTGCGTTAATAAATCATAACGCGTTGGTTAACTTATAACTTCATTACTGGCGTATTTCTAGAACACTCAAGGCAACGTTGTCGTATTCTTTTGTGATAAATTATATATTTTCCCTTAATGTTATTTCCTATTTCACCACAAAGCCTAATGTTATGATGATGATGATGATGATACCACAATGATGATGCCACTTCGTGTCATATTTTAAATACCTATTTCGAGAGATTTGAGTTTTCAGTTTTCTTTATTTATTTCATGAGTAATATAACTCTAAACTAATACGACTAACTAAAAAAGCTTTTACTTATATATTATGATCTAATGTACAACTGATGATGACATTAAGGAAAGACTGAAAAGCTAAGGTTCCTTTATGTCCAGTTCTTATGAGAAGAACCCATGTCAAACTTGGCGAGGTACCCGTTTTTTTATCATCATCATTTCATTAATTTTATTTAGGTTAGAGTAATTTATTAACTGCCTTTTAATGACCTAAGTAAGCAATACGTCTCAAAATAAACATTAAGTTTGTCATATTTTGCTGATATATAACCGCATATATATTTATTATGTATAATTAAAAAGAAAGATATGTCTATGAAATGTTTATTTTATATATATTGTTTAAGTAGTGTAAAGTAATGTAATAGAAATTTAGTGTCTGCCGCTTCTATCCGTATTTATCTCTCACCAAAGGATGTCTGCAAGACATCGCTATAAGCAATAAGACCGCCTTTGCACACTATACTTAAAAAATATGGATAGCTCTGTAAAATTTGTAAGTTTTTTTACACTGTGTGCAATGAAGAATAAAATAAAAAACGTGTGTGATTTAGACAACACGACCGAAGTAATATTTAACTCCCTATCTTTCCTGTTATCTTCAATAACTTATATATTCCTTTCAAATTCCGTTCACCTCACCTGATTACACTTTTTGTCAAGCGTTCACCAGCTTAATCCCCTAGACAAGCGTGCGTTAAGAAATAAAAAAAGGTAAGAAGCTGCCCATTAACCTCCTATTGCTGGGCACAGGCCTCCTCACTCCGAGGACCGAGGGTTTTTAGAGCATAGACCCAACATGCTTCTCCACTGCGGATTGGTATAGTCCGATGTGACGGGAATCCGACCGACCGGAGAGAGATCAGGCGCAGGACCGATGGCTTAACGTACTCTCCGAGACATGGGGGTGGAACACGCCGCCAACTTCCCAACTTCGGGCAAATTTTGAGAAACTCTTAATAGGAAACTCAATATTGATTTTGAATTGGCCCGACCCGGGACTAGAACCCAGGACTTCATGTCTGTAGTCGAACTTGATAACCACTAGACCAATGAGGTAGTTAGTTTTACTAGTAGCAGTAGTACTTATATAAATATAATATGTCAATTAGCTTTCTTTTAACGTAAAGTAATATGTCTACGAATATAAAAAGGGCAAAACGATGTTAGCATATATTTCTAAATGGGTGTATTTTAGCGTAAAACACCTGTCTGTTACGTTTCTCGGAAGCTGTATTCTTCAACGTCATTACCAACCGTGACCCAGTTCGCGAGTTATTTTAGACGCATTAAGTATTGTTCGGATAAAATCAGCGGTCGGATCTGATTCCTGTTAACGAAATGAGTTTACTCAACAGTTTTTGTTGGATGTATTGAAAGGAAATGTATGTAGAAAGTTATTATAGTATACTAGCTGACGTTGGTGACTTCGTCTATCTGTAATTAATTGAATTAGCAGTCAGCGGTTCATTAATGAAAAAGCTTTCTCTTTAACTGTGTGTAATTATGACCGATACACTCCTGTACAAGGTATATCCATTGACAGTCTTCCCGGTTCTCTTTATCCAGATATCTTGCTTGCTAGGATCGACCTTGGGTACTCAAACAGCGATCCGCTTTGGGGATGTCTAAAAATACAACCTTTTTCTCGCATGTGGCTAAATTAAGCTCATTTGATACCTTAGCTAGACATACTGGTTCCAAGATGTCTTAATCATTTTCCTCAATGCCCACAACTCAATTGATTGGAATTTTTTAAGGACCAATGTTTCGCAGCCATATTAAGTTTGGCAGATTTAGTAAAGTAAGTAAGTGAGTAGCAACCCATTAACGTTCCACTGCTAGGCACAGGCCTCCTCGCTCCAAGGAGCGAGCGTTTTTAGAGCATAGACCCACCACGCGGCTACACTGCGGATTGGCAGGCATAGTACACAAATGCACTCTCTATTCACTCTCATAGTCCGATGTGACGGGAATCCGACACGACCGCAGCGAGATCAGGCGCAGGACCGATGGCATAACGTGCTCTCCGAGGCACGGGGGTGGATCACACCGCCAACTTCCCAACTTCGGGCAAATATTGAGAAAATCGTAATAGAAAACTTAATATCGATTTTTGAATTGGCCTGACCCGGGACTCGAACCCAGGACCTCATATCTGTAGTCGAACATGCTAACCAATAGACCAATGAGGCAGATTTAGTATTGAGGAAAAATTACATTGTAAAATTTTATTCCTATATTTTCGAAATATTTTCGGATCTGAAAATTCTATGGGCATAAATAAATATATGTTTGAGAATAACAGAAAGAAAACAGAAGGAAGCATAAGGCATAGGGGCGTAGGGTTCTCCGACTACATCCTCATTAATGGCATCCATAATTTCCATACTGTGGACGTTGGTGGGTAATGTTGGTGCAAGCAAATACTTTATTAATTATTTCAGATGCTCAATCATTTAATGTTCCCGATATCAATTTACACAAACTCATTAATAATAATAGCTAGGAACGGCGACAGTTTCAAAAGTCGACCACACCGGCGGGCCGTCACCCAAGCATTGCCGAGAGACGCGCGCCGGACTGCCACTTATTGACTCTGCCCGACGCCGATAGATAGATGGCGCTAGCGTTCCACAAACCATTTCACATGGATCAGCGATCCACAGACTATTGCACTCCGACATATATATAAACTAGCTGATCATACGTAATTCAAACACGAGGCTTTAAGTACTGTGCCATCTATATGTTGCTTGTATTACTTAGTTGAAAGCAGAAAATTTGCAATAGCGATTATTTTGTTGCTTGTATGGCAAGTAGCGCCTTCTTGAGGAAAATAAATGGCGTCCACAGCATTATCTTCTAATTCCGGCTATGAAAATTGATTAACCATACGTGGACAGTCCTATCCATTATTGGACATTGAAAGTTTTATAAAAAGTATAAAAAGTGTAAATTGCAATTGCATACCATTCTCTTAAAAAAAGTAAGTAGCAGCTTATTAATGTCCCACTGCTACACACTGGCCTCCTCAAGTAAAGGAGAAGGTTTTTAGTGCATATAAACCCATCACGCTGAGGATTCACTGAGGATTGACAGGCACAGCGCGCAAGTGCACTCTCTATACCTTCACTCTCATAGTCCGATGAGACGGTAATCTGATACGATCGAAGAGAGATCAGTCGCAGGACCGATGGTTTAATATGCTCTTCATTTATTGATTTATTTAATGAGCATCCACTTTTGCAATGGTTGTTCTGGAATCGATTGCTTACAGCAATATGACCGCCTTTGCATGCTTCTAGTTCTAGTTTTTATTCTGAATTTTGTATTTCCTGCACGTGTTTGTGTGCAATAAAGTGTTTCTACTTATGTATTTATCTCTCTCTCTCTCTCTCTCTCTGAGGCACGAGGCTGGAGCACACCGCAAACTTCTCAACTTTGGGAAAATATTGAGGAAATCTTAATAGAAAACTCAATATCTATGCTGAATTCGCCTGAGCCGACAATCGAGCCCAGGACCTCATGTCTGTACCTAACAAGCCGGATGAAGTGTAAACGTATGAGTGTGGTATTCGCTGGTTGTACCAGGATTCCTACTAAATCGGGCGGCGCGCCTCCGCGCTGCCCCATAGGTAGCTCAATCCTTAGGATCAAGGTAGAGGCCCCCTCACGGGGGAGTCACGGCGACGTGCTCAGTTTTACTCTAGAGCTGACCTGTCACGTCGCCGCGTGTGACAGTGCGTAGGACGGCGGATCGTTTTTAGCCGGTAAGAGTCCGGCATAACCGGTGACGTCCCCGCAGCGTCCCGGTATCCTATGATGGATTTCTTCCCGTCTTGACAAAAAAAAAGGATCCCTACTAAAACCCAGCAGAACCCTCTTCATCCAGGCGTTGGGGTCTATATGTCCACTGACACATTCTAGACCTATACCAGCGCGCCATATCTCATTAAAATCAATTATCTATTGAAATATTCTCGTTTTTTTAATGTCTAAACGAAATATCTTATTGGAAAGCTCTATAATGAAACGTATTTTAAATATTCTCACCAAAGCCGATGGTGTAAATGGTTTCGCGTCTTTATGCTTCTAAAATCTCAGGCGTACGCCCGCCTTTTGACAGTTGTGATTAATGATATTCAACGTTGCAAGTTTAAGAGTGTAAGCGAAATGTTGGATATTAAATACGATTTCATCTTGTAATTTTTAATATCCATAATAATTACTTTCAGCTCACTTTAAAGGTATCTGAACTTGTAAAACGTGTCTGTATTTTGTTTAATTTGACTTTACTTCGACTGACTCATCGGTTTAGTGGTCAGCTTGATCGGTTACAAATAGGTCTTGGGTTGGAGTCCTGGATCGGGGGAATACAACTAATGATTTTGAGTTTTCTGCTTAGAAATCCGAGTACGTTAAGCCGTCGGTCCTGCTCTGGATTTTTCTCTCTCCGGTCGTGTCAAAGTGACCTTGTATTACAGCATACGCTGCCAATCAGCAGTAAAGTAGCGTGATCAGTCTGTGCTCATAAGCCTCTCATATAAGTGAAGCCTAAGCGCAGCAGTAGGATATTACTGGACTGCTACTTACCTTGTTTAATTGTTTGTTAATGTATTGTACCTAAACCAATAATTAGACAATTACAGGAATGGATCTCCAAAAATATGACAAATTTTTGGCGTTTATGAGAACAGAGAATGTTAGTGAATTTTCCTATTTTTATTAAATGTTTACCGTCTAATCATCAGGTATAGCTGATTTAAAAATAAAATCTCTTGTACCGTGAATGATTGACCAATGAATTTTGTTTGTTGGAGAATAATATTTGATTTAATGTTTGGGTATTATTTTTAACGATTTCTACATAACATGTGTACCGAAATTCAAATGCTTATTCCCCGCTATTTTGTTAACGTTTTCAACAATTCATAAAGGTTATAAACACTCCATTTTTATACAGTACAATAGTAAAGTTCTCTTTCAATGTTTTATTAAACTGCTTTAATACCATCCCAGCTTTCTTTGAAAACTCAGAATATATATCGCAATTTCATAGGTCAACATTTAAATGAAACCTAGATGAAGTAATGGAGCACATTCATTTTTGTTGCCGACTTATTCTTGGGATGAATACTATTAAAACTGATATTTACTATATTTAGTTTCTTTTTAAATCTCCAACAGTTATTATATTGTAACTTAATTAGCTTAGACTATGCTAGCTTTGGGCAATTTAACTCTCAATGGTTTCTAAACACCGTTGTAGCGGAAGGCAGATATTTCGTTTAACGACGAATCCTTTATCGTAGGATGTTAAATAATATAGTCTTCCATAATTTCATACTTAACCGAATAAAAAATGGATTTTTCTGTATAATACTCGCGTTATTAGCTCAGCTAGAACAGGCTTTGTTCGCCCAATGTTTCGTTTTCATCAGTGTGATAGGATTTGATTTTTGGAGAGCGGTAGTTTCCTTCTGCGGGGAGGTGATGGCGCAGAAGGAGACAGCAGAGCGGCTGAGGGAGCAGGACGTAGCCTCTCCCGCCATTCGCAGGCGCAGGGTGGGACGCAGACGGGCGGCCCAGGACCGTCGTCTTCCCCCCTAGGGATAACCTCTGGGCAGCAGATACGGGGTCTGTTGCCCGACAGAGAAGTCCCTAAGTTTGTGGACAGCATGCCGGTGCTCCGGACATACCACCCTACTAAAGTAGATTAATAAAATAAAGAGGGCCCTCATATCAACGGGCATTGCCGTCGGGTCGCTGCGGTCAACCATTGCCGTGCCCTTCCCGCGGCCCCATCACAAGGCGACGCGGAGGACCGATACCGACAGGTTTTTAGCCGGTAAAAGTCCGGCATAACCCAGAATATGCCCCCCGTGATGCTCTGGGTACCCATGAGGATTTTCCTGTCGGGAGAAAAAAAAGGATTTGATTTCTTATATAGAGGTTGTAGAAAATTGTATTTTCTAATTCCTCTACACCAAAATCATTATAAAATTGCATTCTTCTACAATTTTAAGAAGCCTAGATCTTGTTCAGTTTATGCAATGAAAAAATTACAAAAAACATTTCATAAAACGGAATTCAAGTGGATAAATTAACTTTTACTGAAACGCTTTGCAGACAAATGGGATTAGAAACCTTAAATTGGTTTTAAGCATAAGAAAAATGGAAATGAAAATATAACTACGCTTCCAATATCAGATGCCACCCTAATTGAGTGAAGCGTGGGTGAACCGAACGTAACAAGGCAACCACAGTGTGTGGTGTGAGTTTGGAGAGACAGCGTACAAGATTTTGTTTTAAACCAATAACTAAAGTTTATCGATGCTTTGGAAATATAATTACATAAACTATTTAAATCAACCAATGACGTTACCGATTTAAAAAGTATATACGGAACATCAAAAATAAATTTTAATTTTTTTTTGTCCATCTGGTAGTTCTGTCCGGCAGACTGAGCTGATAGAAAGAAGTAACTTTATGAAAAAAATAGGGTTCCACGAAAACAAAACTTAAACCAGTGTATGTAATATCGCGTACGATATTTTGTAATGACGTAAAAATATTTTTTTGTTTGGTCGCTAATTTTAAGATTGTTTTTACAGTTAGACATTTATAATTTTGTATTGTATATTTATTCGAATTTAGATATGTACTCGTATTTCATTTATGTGTATATATGTTAATTTAATATATTGTATACATGTTTAAATATAGATATATTTTATTATGTAATAAGTTATTTAGTAGATTTTAAAACTTACCCAAACCACTCAGTCAAGATCATTCAGTGGGGTTGCCTGGATGAGATCACTACATAGTGATAAAGCCGCCCGTTGCATGCTGTTGTGTATATTTATATATTTACTGTAAATTAATTTTAATTGTTACTTTTGTAATTTAAAAGTATGCAATAAAGTGTTTATCTATCTATCTACGATCCACTGACATACTGAAGTCCCACATTTAATGGTATGCAAATAAAATTGCACGGGTTTCCTGAGGAAATTTAGGCCACGACAGCCAATATTATCCAGAGATTATTCACTTTCTCCAGAAACTTAATAATGCAAAATTATATGCATAAACTCAATTACAATCTATATTCTTTCCCTCTCATAGACTGATGTGACGGCAATTCGATATGACCGGAGAGAAATCAGGCACAGGATCGACGGCTTAACGTACTCTCCGAGGCACGAGGGTGCAGCAGACCACCAACTTTCCAAGTTCGGGTAAAAACTGAGAATTTCTTAACATAAAACTCAATATATATATACATGGCCAGCAGAAAAATATTTTATGCTGAGCTTACACGATTAGGGTTATGATTAAGGCTAGAAAATTATTTTTATTTCTAACATGTAAGAAATTAAATGTAACTTGTTCTGTTTGCCTAATATATAAATATCAATTTTAAATTTGCCCAACCGGGCTCGAACCCCGGACCTCATGTTTTCATCCCAACAAGAGGACTACTAGACCAATAAATAGCTACAGTAATATAAGCTACACGGTGCCGCTTATTACTTAAGCCATTGCATATTCTACATAAGCTAACAGTATAAGTAAATGAAGCTGTTTTCGATAGCAATCTAAAAACCAAGTCGCTCAATTTTATAAACTGGCTTAATTGAGGAAATTTCTCCATCAAATTATCATATATGTTAAACGTGTAATTTTGTATAAACATTACATGGGCTTGTATCAAAATTTTTGTATTATGTAATCCCTAAATGTTGTAAATATGTAGATTTTTATTAAAAATGTATTGCAAGATTTTGTTTACATAAGTAGCATATCTTAAAGTTTTGAATATAATCTCGTGATCAAGTGAACATCTCGTCAATATCGGCCTAATAAAATATTATATAGTTTATTGCTGACAGGTTACCGTTTGACTGTGATCATACCTGCTGGTAAGTGATGATACAATTTAAGATAGAAGCTTGCTAATCTATCAGGAGGCCATTTACCTCTTAGTTTTTACACAGCATTGGTACCAGAGCACAAATATATTTGCTTGGCCGTCATTTTTGATAGGGTGGTAATAAATTAAAACTCCCAAAAGGGATACACCATATGAGATTTTTGTGGGACCTTCTCAGAACAGGGTGCAAAAGAACCCTCGTAATCCTATATTTTAAATCGTTCATCAATGTCCTTATCACTTATATGGAAAAGTAACTGTGTTTGGCAAATTTTTTTGCATATTTTAGCTTTTTTTTTAAAACTAAGGTATTTTATTATAATAGCAGTTAATATCAACTAACTATAACAGCTTCATTGGTCTAGTGGTTAGCATGTTCGACTACAGACATGAGGTCCTGGATTCGAGCCCCAGGGCAGGCCTATTCAAAAGTCAATAGTGAGTTTTCTATTTATTATTCTGGCTACATCCGCTTCCATCTGCATCCGTAGACAAGACTACGTTATCTTTATCTACGTGTCTGCGTCTGGGTGTGAAAACAACAGAGCGCCATCGTTGTAAATGTGGTGAGTGGGTAAATTAACTCGGTCACCACGGTCTGTCTTGTCTTTGTAGTGCTGGTCGCCTTCCGAGACACGCCGGCATCAACGACATCATCAGAGGGACCCTTGTCACCATTAACGTGCCGGCTATTTTCGAACCGAATGGAATTGCACGTGATGACGGTAAGAGACCTGATGTTATGTCGTTGATGCCATGGAAAAAAGGAAAGTCGTTGGTGTGGAATGCTACGCTTGCACCATCGCACATTGACGCTACCTCCAAATCAGCGGGAGCGGCGGCGTCATTAGCTGAAAACGGCAAGAGGCGCAAATATGAGAGCCTTGCTTTAGAATACATATTTGTGCATTTTGGCGTGGAGACATTGGGACTGTGGGGTCCTGAGGCTAAAAGCTTTTTGAAAGAAATTTCATGTCACTTACTTGATGTCACCCGTGGCCCTAAGGCCGGGGGTACTTCGGACAGCGTATAAGTATCGCTGTCCAAAGAGGTAACGCTGCCAGCCTTATGGGTACCCATCTATTTACTTCTGATGGCGCATTTTAATTACTTTTATGTCTTAAGTTTTCTATTAAGATTTTCTCAATATTTGCCCGAAGTTGGGAAGTTGGTGGTGTGATCCAACCCGTGCCTCGGAGAGCACGGGGTTGTCCTAAGCCTGATCTCTCTCCGGTCGTGTTGGATGATAGTGAAGAAATCGAGAGTGCACTTGTGTACTATACCTGCCAATCCGCAGTGGAGCAGCGTGGTGGGTCTATGCTCTAAAACCCTCTCTCATGCGAGAGAGGAGGCCTGTGCCCAGCAGTGGGACGTNTACCCCTTACGGTTTCTACACAGCATCGTACCGGAACACAAATCTCTTTGTTTGGCGGTACGTTTTTGCTGGTAGGGTGGTAACTAGCCACGGCCGAAGCCTCCCACCAGTCCAGACTCAGACAAATTATAAAATACAATTTCTTAAATTCGTCCTACCGGGGATCGAACCCGGGACCTCCGCTAGCAAAGCGAATACTCGCACCACTGCGCCAGCGAGGCCGAGGTCGTGTTGGATTCCCGTCATAACGGACTATGAGAGTGAAGAAATAGAGAGTGCACTTGTGTACTACGAGAGAGGAAGTGGGACGTTAACGTCCCAGCAGTGGGACTTTAACGGGCTGCTACTGACCTTACCTAATATCAACAGGTTGAATAAAGTATAAACGCTTCAAAAATGCACGCTATGGTATTTTATTCGCTCTCCAAAAATCAATTTATTCAGATCGCTCAATGGAGCATCATTTGTTTTATATTCAATATATTTAATTTGCCTGTTCACTTGAAAAATTAGGTATCGACGCGTAAACAATTTAAAATAAATTGTGCCTCCGTATAAACAATTTAAAATAATGCATGTTTGTGTGAGAATTTTTTATACTATACATATATAAACAAGATTGTTTATGATATTCTGACTTTGAAACGATACAAACTAGTTTCATTAGAAGATGGTTTTAGACCACTAGATTGACTCACCATGAGATCGTTTAATCAAATAAAATAAAAAATATCTTTATTCAAGTAGGCATATTACAGCACTTTTGAATCGTCAAATTATATATTTTTTTCCACACTCTGATTCTAATATACGTCTAATAATGGTACTCAAAAACGGCTTAAAATCTAAGGGTTCCTTCGCGCCCTGATCCGAGAATAACCCACAACAAACTCAGTCGGGTATTTTTTTTTGTTACCATCATCATTACAATATCATATTAGATTACTATATTTTATTATTAAAATTAGAGCAATTCGTTCACTCCCAGGCGTTTCTATCGTCTAGGTAATCTTGCAATTGCAATAATCTATTCGTGCTTGATTTAAAATTTAGCTAAGTTACTCCTTTCGCTATGTAGACAAGCAATGACTGTGGATCATCCTATATTTCCACGGGATCCTCAACTATAGTGACATCGCGGAAACAACCTGCTCTTGTTGACGGTTTGACATCGCTAACAGAAGTTCTGGTTCCGCTAAAGTGGCTCTTGGGATTTAAATGGTCATGAAAGCCTACCACATGTTATGATTTTTCTGTATGCCAATAGTTAAACTATGCAATGTTATCTTTTGTTTATTAAGTTTAGATTCTTGTGTAATTTTGTGCTAAATTTTGAGATAGTGAAAAAAATCCGTCTTGTATTTATAAGCTCATATCTTAGAAATTAAAACTTACCTCAAGGGTTTTCATTGTCATTCACATCACTAATATAATCAAAAACACAAATAATCACTAATAAAATAAAAATAGAACTCACAGTTTATAAAATACCACAAAAAATTTAACGAACTTCGTCGCGACACACGCACTGTTAGTAACGGTCACTTAATTACTGATTTATTTTTTGTTTTTTGTATTGTCTGATCTTATCTCTACACATATTCTGTTACGACAGGTACCGAAAAACGAAAGAGATAATAAACATTAGGATTTAGAAAGAAAAAGATGCCTATATTTCCGATTACGCGAGCTGAGACAGTACTGTCGTAGTTGACACGGGCAATCGAAGGGGTATCGGTAAATTACTAGAGTATCAGGCTTCTATTTCAGTCTGTATCATCACTTACCATAAGATTAGATTACAGTTAAGTGTTAACCTATAAGCAATCTGCTCTCAGACTCATTGGTCTAGTGGTTGGCATGTTCGACTACAGACATGAGGTCCTGGGTTTAAGTCCCGGATCGGGCCAATTCAAAAATCAATATTGAGTTTTCTATTAAGATTTTCTCAATATTTTCTCTAGGTTGGTAAGTTGGCGGTGTAATCCTCCCCCGTGCCTTGGAGAGCACCTTAAGCCGTCGGTACTGCGCCTGATCTCTCTCCGGTCTCATCGGACTATGAGAGTGAAGGAATAGAGAGTGTACTATGCCTGCCAATCCGCAGTAGAGCAGCGTGGTGGGTCTATGATCTAAAAACCCTCGCTCCTCGGAGTCAGCAGGCCTGAGTCCAGCTGTGGGACGTTAAAGGGCTGCTGCTAATATCAGCAATAAAAATCTTTACCGGCCCTGACGTCCATCGATACTTAGAACATCACCAATATGGTTGTTGACTATGAGGAATTCCCAACATGGATTGATCTCATATGAAAACTCAGTCATCACCTTTACGATCAGATCAGAAATACCAAGATCTCTAGTTACAAAGCTCGCCGATATAGCTAAACAAAATATTCTTTTTTCAAGTGGCCTTAAAAAGCTCTATTGAATTAATGGTTACAAATCTCCCATTATTTCGCAAAGTTGATTCTATTTCGATAAACCTGACGAGAAACTCAATTAGTTATAGAGTTATACGGAGAGAGAGAATACGATATGATAATTAACAGACCATGCCTTTCCTATGACCGCTCTCAACCCTTGTGCCCTGTCATGTAGAAAGAATAAGCGGGTCAGAAGGATGGTATTGCGTAAAAATTCCCATACCCTACTCATCTCCGCTAGGATACCTCACATTAAACTACAACTAAACGAGGTCGAATTATCTTCTGTACTATATAGGCCTAAAGAATCTATCTGCAATTTAAATCTTTTTAAATTGTGTTAAATTTTACGGCTCTGAATGATAAATCAATTTACAGAGGTGAATGGATTTAAAAAAAAGAACATGTTTATTCTCTACACACCGCTTTGTAAAGAAAAAACCATAGAGATTTAAGTTTTACGTCGTGGTTTGAAAAAGAAAAGATGACCACACTCAGACTGATATGGGATTGACATAATAACCCCTATGCTGATTTTCATCTGGAGAAATCGGGGATTTGAAACTACAGTAGCGAACGTTTATCTTCATAAACACGAAATGTTCCTGCTTGATTGTCTGTTGTAATTCATGATTGTGCTTTTCGGTGAAAGAATATATCCAGAGAAAACTTGCATATAGCGGGAGTAACTCTGGTGGATGTGTGCTCCAGAAATCCTCTGTCGTATTATTGAGGAGGCCTGTGCCCAGCAGAGGGACATTAATAGGTTGTTACTTACTTTATCAGTGCCCCATAAAATTACCAACTCATTAAATATACGTTCCTATAATTAACTTTCAGAATAAGATTTGTTAAGAAGATTTTGAGAATGAATGTTCTTCAATAAAATTTAATTGGAATGATAATTTTTTGCAAAAATATAAGTAGATAAGTTATTCCGTGTCAACTACTGGTTGACATAGTACAATAGTGCTTTCTCAACTAGCGCAATGGGTTACATAAGTATCTCTTTCTTTTTAAGTCATAATGTGTAATATCTATTTCGCTTCTCGGTAATTGCCGTAACACAATACGCGTAGAGATAAGAGCAGAGAATGGAAAAAACAAAAAATAAATCAGTTTCAAAGTAACCGTTAGAAACGGTGCGTGTGTTGGGTTGAAGTTTGTTAAGTTTTTTTTGGGGCATTTTATAAACTGTCAGTGATTATTAGAGGTATCTTGTGTTTTTGATTATATAAGTGATTTGAATAACAATGATAATCCTTGATGTAAGTTTTAATTTTTAAAATACGAGTACGAGCTTATAAATACGGACTTTTTTCACTATCTCAAAGTTATATAAACAAAAGGTAATATTTTGTAGTTTAACTATTAGCAAACATGATAATCATAAAATTTGGTATTCTTTCATGAACATTTAAGTCCATAGAGTCGCTTTAGCGTGCGGGGGCGGGGCAGTCGACGGTTATTTACGGGAGCCTTTAAAACGCGGCCGGACAGGCTAAGGGTTATTCAGGGTTGTTTTATTCTGTCTATCGTGTAGTAACCTATCTCATGGTAATATAATGATTTTTTGCAAAATTATTTGCAGGTAAGTTATTCCTTATAACATCACTATATACCAGTTTAAATCCGGTCATTTCAGAGATTTTCGGGAAGAAACACACCAGAATATAATTTAATATGAATATGATTTATATTGAAATATTTAGTAGTCATTTTTTGAAGTATGATTAAACTAAAGACGCAACAGACAGTTATATTAATTCGTAGCCCGCATAACGTTTAACGAAAAATTTTGTCTAGAGTGTCATAATAAGTTTCCCTTCATACATATCAAATCAAATCGAATCAATCAAATCAAAATCCAAATAGTCTTTATTCAAGTAGGCTCAAAATGCACTTATGAATCGTCAGTAGTCTGTCCGTTGTAAACAAATCTACCACCGGTTCAGAAGTTGACAAATTCAAGGCAGTTAAGATAATGACAGTTCACTGCGTATACATATTAGAAAACTTGTTGTACGTACACAAAAACATTGACTCTTTTAATAAAAAGAGTGAATGTACATCATATAACTTACGAAACCAAAACAAACTTGTTATAAATTCTAGTAGGCTGCATAAGATTAACAACTCATTTAAGGGTAACTGTATACGTTTCTATAATAAACTCCCACAAGACGTTCTAAAGATGTCAATTAATAAATTCAAAGTCTTTGTTAAAAGAAAGTTGATAGAAAAATCGTATTATAAGTTGCAAGATTACCTAGACGATAGAAACGCCTGGGAGTGAACGAATTGCTCTAATTTTAATTAAAATATAGTAAACTAACATGATGTTATAATGATGATGGTAACAAAAAAAAATTACCGACTGAGTTTGTTGTGGGTTCTTCTCGGATCAGGGCGCAAAGGAACCTTTGTAACTTTAGATTTTAAGCCGTTTTTGAGTACCCTCATCAGACGTATATTAGAATCAGAGCGTGGAAAAAAATATATAATTTGACAAAAGTGCTGTAATATGCTTACTTGAATAAAGATATTTTTGATTTTGATTTTGAGTTTTGAATCCGCTGAGAAGAAACCGGCAAGAAACTCAACGGTTACTCTTTTAAAGATAGTTTTGTATGCAACAATGTGTAATATATTGCTTCTGTTTGCAACTGGAATCAAGTCCAAACATTTCTGTCACTTAAATAATCTTCAACATTATAATATGCCTTTTGTAAAAGGATATTTTTGACATATTTCTTAAAATTACGTGGAGGCAAATCTACTGACTGTATGTATCTTATTAAAAATATGTATGCTCAACCCGATAAATGATTTCTGAACCTTCTTCATTATCACGGATATATAAGATGTTATTAAATATATATTGCATAGATTATATTAAATGAAACCATGACTCATGTCACAGACATACAATGTGTAAATGGATTTTTACGTACCTATTTAATGATCCCACACAATACCGATTTCCTCACCGTTGGCGAACTAATTTTGGATTCATTTGCGCTCGAAATTAGTAACCGCGAAACAATTACTCATAAATTATCGTATCATGGCAAAACATTATAAAGTAAACCTCTGGGGTTAATCATCGAAGCGATTAAGCGGTGTTGATCAAACAATATCTGTATTAAAATCTACAAAACGGTCGAGCATCTGGTATTTGTTATTTGAAATACAAGGACGACGATGCTTTATTTAGCGTCTTACTTCGATATAAAAAAATACTGATATTTTCTCAGATATCAGTTTAAATGAAATGCTCTCTAGGGCAGTTATGATCTTCATAAAATATAGTAAGTATAAGGTAAATTAGTAAATGACACATATTATTCGACTGCCTCATTGGTCTAGTGGTTAGCATGTTCGAATACAGACATGAGGTCCTGGGTTCGAGTCCCGGGTCGGGCCAATTCAAAAATCAATATTGAGTTTTGTATTAGGATTTTCTCAATATTTGCCCGAAGTTGGGAAGTTGGCGGTGTGATCCACCCCCGTGCCTCGGAGAGCACGTTAAGCCGTCAATCCTGCGCCTGATCTCTCTTCGGTCGTGTCGGATTGTCGTTACGTCGGACTATGAGAGTGAAGGAATAGATTGCACTTGTTTATTATGCCTGCCAATCCGCAGTGCAGCAGCGTGGTGGGTCTATGCTCTAAAAACCCTCTCTCATATGAGCGAGAAGGCCTGTGCCCAGCAGTGGGACGTTAGTGGGCTCCTACTTACTTTACCTATTATTTGTAAATAAAAATTATCATTAGAAAAGTTATCCTGTAGAGATAAATTCATATGATTGCAGTATTATTTATTGATCATTTAAAGATATACAATCCTTGTACATTAATTTGATCTATCTCGTAAGTTTTAGCCAGCGTTTGCAATTTAAGCGCAAAAAAAAAATTATTACGACATCACATTACAAATCTCTAAATTTCTCGCGTTTTTTACGTGTACATCTTCCTCTTGAATCACTTTATTTAATTGCAGAATACCACATTAAATTATTAACCGTTAAAAATAATAAAATATATCTCGGAGAATAAGAGAGAAAACGGAGAAGCATAAAGCACTGTGGCGTAGGGTTCTCCGCCGACATCGTTATTAATGGTATCCATTATTTAATTTCTTATTCCGTGGGCGTTCGTGAGTAATGTTGGTATAATCAAACACTTTATTAATTAACTCGAATTATAATATTAAATCACTTAAGGTTCCCGATATCAATTTACACAAACTCATTAAGAATAATAGCTAGGAACGCGACGGTTTCAATAGTCGACCACTCCGGCCGACCGCCGCTCGAGAACTGCCGAGAGACGGGCCGGACTGCCACTTATTGGACATACCCCCACGCCGATACAAAGATGGCGCCTGCGTTCTCTTGCACTCCGACATATATATATTATAGTCCCCAATTTTTTTGTCTTGCTGTCCTTTTGACTTTCAAAAACAGATTGATTTTTAAGGGATTAACAGAAAACTTATATTAAATTATTATAAAATGTATTGTTTAAAATATTTTTTTATACATTCCACGAAAAACGCACAAGTATAAAAAGTAAAAATAAGCTTGTGATATAGATCGTTTTCGTTAAAAGAGTTACATTTTTCGGGTGTAGCATATGATTTTCACAAGATACCACTGTCATTGTATTTACTTCTATATATTTCTTAGAGAACATTCTTATATGCAAATTCTATTAATTAATTTAAAAGATAAACATATTTCCGCTTGAATATGTAAATGTTAACTTATAAATACCAAATTATACAATTATAAAAATATTAATCATTAGCTGAATGATTAAAGACGATTAAAAAAGAGCTCATTAAGCCTACAGGAATATAGATTACTTTGATTTGGTTTTTAACTAAAATAAATTTATTAAAGTGTATAAGTGTATAGGTAAGGATAAGAGAGCGTTGTGGTTTAAAAGAAGATGTAGAGACTAAAATTGAGAAATGTATGCTTAGATGGTTTGGGCACGTAGAGAGAATGAATGGAAGGAGACGGACAAAAAGGATTTATGAGGCGAGAGTGAATGCAAAAGTTGGAAGGGGAAGACCAAGGCTAACGTTCCTTGACCAAATCCAGAACATTTTAAATAAGGGCTGAGTCAAGAGCACTATAACACGAAGAACTTGTATGAAAGGTTTAATGAGAATGAAAGAAGCAAAGGAGATATGCAAGGATCGTGGCAAGTGGAAGGACTTGGTTTCTGCCTACCCCTATGGGAAGGCGTGATGCTATGAATGTATGTATAACATAAGATTAAGTCACAGTCAATTGCTGTTATATTTAACCACTAAATAGTAATAGTGGAGACATATTTCTCTGATATGAATCAAAAATCTACCACTGAAAATTGGCTCGGAATCAACTGATGCTATCAAGTGTGCAAGGTCAAGAACTGTCAAGATAACCCGCCCATAAAAGTGCTTACAATAAGAAATATGCTTGTAAATTCGCAATTCTAAAAACATTAGAGGAAATGTTACGCTGTATACAGCCATTTACGTCCATGAAAGTGTTGGTCGGATAATTGGACTTCTATACATGTGGCGTTAAACGTTACGTCTGAAATATTTAAGGTAACTGTAATACTATTGAACTTTCTAGTGAATAAGATAAGGCAGGCTTAAGATGTGGTAAATAGCAGCCCATTAGACAAAGGCCTCCTCACTCTCAGGAGAAAGGGTTTTTGAATTTAATCAAAGATAGTAGCGAAGTAAAATAAAATGTAGGTAATGGTATCTACGCATCATCAAACTGCAGATAATCATCATCAGTGATCACATCTGATGGTAAGTGATGATAGAATCCAAAATGCTAGCGCCCTAACCGTTGATTGCCAGTGTCAATTACTTCTTATACATAATACCATAGTACTGTCTCAACTCGGGCAATCGGTAATATAAGCATCTCTTTATTTTAAAGTCATAATGTGTATTATCTATTTTGCTTCTTGATAACTGCCGTAAGACAATATGCGTAGAGATAAGACCAGACAATAAAAAAAACAAAAAATAAATCAGTTACAAACTGACCGTTAGTAACGGTGCGTGTCTCGCGTCGAAGTCGTTAAGTTTTTTTGTGGCGACTGTGAGTCTGTATTAGTGATTATTTGTGTTGTTTGTGTTTGTATTATGAAAACCCTTGACATAAAATTTAATTTCTAAAATATAAGCCTGTGACAACCTATAAATGGCTCGAATGGCCTTTCCATAACACCATTTTTTACGGCAAAACTTACACTAGACTTTGGAATTCACTACCCGATTTTATATTTGAAGACGACCCTGGACAAATCCTATTCAAAATCAGACTTAAAGAGTTTTGTATTGGCTGACACTTAATAAAGTATTTATAGTATTATTATGTATTTCATTTATTTAATCTTAGTGCATGTTTTAACACTAATGTATCTATGTATTTATTGTATGTAAATTTATGTTTAAGTATATGTAATTATATAAAGTATTATTATGTAGTTCGTAGATAACGCACCTATACCACTTATCTACTAAATTCTCCTACTTTTCTCCTAAGAGACCTCTTTAAAGGGATAAGGTGTCCTTTGTGTACGAGATTTAACTTTTATTTCTAAGTCAGTATAAACGGTGCATAAATAAATAAATACAAGACTGACTTGTTTCACTATCTCGAAGTTTTGCGTAACATGACGCTTCACCAGAGTCTTAATTTAATAAACAAAAGATAAAATTTTATAGATTAAGTATTAGCAAACTTAAAAATCATAATATTTGTTAGTCTTTCAGGAACATTAGAGCCCTAAGAGCCACTTTAGCGTCATTGGAACCGCGGGGCAATAGACGTAAAAACGTCCGTGCGGGGGTGGGACAATCTACTGTTATTTCCGTTAAATAAGCGTGGACAGGTTACTGCGTTAGAAAAAAACCACGGCTAATCTATTATAAAACAATTTCGTCGTCGTCGTCGTCGTCGCTTCAACCGATGGACGTCCACGTTGGACATAGGTCTCACGAAATGATACCCACAAGGCCCGATCTTGCGCCCCCTGGCTCCAACGGCTACCGGCGACCCTCTTTATGTCATCGGTCCACCTTGTGGGGGGTCTACCTACACTGCGCCGCCCGGTGCGGGGTCGCCACTCCAGCACCTTCGGGCCCCAACGTCCATCGGTCCGTCGGACTATGTGGCCCGCCCATTGCCACTTCAGGTTCGCGATTCGTAAGGCTATGTCGGTGACTTTAGTTCTGCTACGGATCTCCTCATTTCTGATTTGATCACGTAGAGAAACTCCAAGCATAGCCCTTTCCATCGTACGCTGAGTGACTCTGAACTTTCGTATAGGGCCCATAGTCAGCGACCACGTTTCGGAGCCTTTATCAATAAAACAATTTATCTATTATGATTTCTACACAGCATCGTAATGGAACACAAATCTCTTTACTTGGTGGCACGGCTTTGCTAGTAGGGTTGTAACTAACCTGGATAAAATAGGAAATGCAATTTCCTAAACATGCCCTGCCCCAAAATGCTAGCGAAGAAAACACTCACACCATTACACCAACGAAGACGTCGAAACATTTTACACGAATTCATTTTTGTTACGAATTTAAAAGTGTATTTGAAGCACTAAAAGTCTCATAAAAAGTTATAAAAAAAAGCAAAATTGGTCGTCAAGGGTTTTATAGCGAGCCTTCGTGGCTTTTTTCACTTTCCTATAAAAATTTCGAACAATGGAGACGTTTAAATAAGTAGTTACTGAATTTATTCATTCAAATGACTTTATAAAGGAATATATAACGAAGAAATTGTAATAAAAGTATGGCCTATGTTCAAATATTGACGTAATGAAGTGATATAAAAAAAGAATCTACTAACTAATACTACATTTTGTAATATACTAATGATTAACGTTGGTTCTTTTACTAATAGTACAGCATATCGACTGCCCCTACGTATAAAAAGTTAACTTGCATTTTATACACTTGGCTGTTTTCGTAATTTTGATCATTATATCACCCCATTTATTAAGGTAGGTCATTGTTTTTATTAAAATAGTTGTTCTAACATAATTATCAAAAAAAGTGCGTGCGTACAAAGTACACATGTCTGAAGTGAAACTTCCTTGGCTAACTGGTTTTTAGGTTTTATTTATATTTATACATATCTAAAACTTTAGATTTACGAGACTTAGAGGGAGGAAAAAAGGAAGATATGTTAGGAATTTAATTGTCATTAAAATATTAAGAGTTGAAATAATTTATTGACGAAATGTAAATAAAAAAGCCACGTGTTTTATTTTTCAATATTAGAAATCATTAATTAAATTTTGTTTTTGAATTTAAAATTTAGAAAAGAGAATCTATAAAATACTTTTATTTCATATTTTATGAAAATATTTTATTACCTTAAATGGCGAGTGGTAAATTTAAATATCTCATGACATTTATGAATTTTAAAACTACCTAACCTTCAAACGAATTAACATAAAAACCGCTGCACAAATTCGTGGTTCCTAAAGAAGTATCACTTCAAAAAACTGTATAATCTGTACAAAATTTGGATTTTATACGTGACTCTTTATAAGTAGCAGGTGAAGATATTATGCCTATGTTATGTTCGAGGTGATATCGCATCAGCTCGATGAGACAAATTAATGTTACGCGTGTTAACCGTTAAAAATTATAATTAACCGCCCATTAACCTCCCACCGCTGGGCACAAGACTTATAGGAGCTCACTCATAGGAGAGAGGGTTTATAGATCAGGGACCCAGGCAGCAAGCATAGTACACGAGTGTATGCGCTCTCTATTCCTTCACTCTCATAGTCCGACGTGACGATGATCCGACACGAGAGAGATTGATCAGGCGCAGGACCGACGGTTTAACGTGCTCTCCGAGGCACGAGGATGGGGAGCACTGCCAACTTAACAACTTCGGATAAATATTGAGAAAACCTTAATAGAAAACTCAATATCCATTTTGAATTTAGCTAACCCGGGACTCGAGCCCAGGACTTCATGTCTCTAGCCAAACAAGCTGACCAATGAAGCTTTTAAAGTAGGATAATAATGTGAATAAATGCTTAAGGCAACTAACGTATTAAAATCATAACGATTCATCATATATTTTTGTGAGTAACTTTCCAATTATCTCATTGTACATGACCATTTTTTATATGTGGAAATGTGATATTTTGGATCATGATTTTGATGGTCTCGCTTTGCTAGCAGAGACCCTGGGTTCGATCCCCGGCTAGCCTGAGGCAGGACCGGTGGGAAGCTTCAGCCGTGGCTATTAACCACCCTATCAGCAAAGACGTCCCGCCAAATAAAGAGATTTGGTTTCCGGTACGATGTTGTGTAAAAACCATATGAGGTATATAGCCTCTTACCAGATTGGTGCGCTTCCATCTTGGATTGTATCATCACTTACCATTAGGTGTAATCATAGTCAAGCGCTAACCTGTCAGCAATAAAAAAGGATTCGATTGTGACTATTTACCTTCCCTCAAAGAAACTAAGCGAAAAACCTGCAGTATGATGATGCGTAAAAACATCTTTAATTAAATACTCCAAAACCTTATCTTCTATGAGTGTGGAGAGCTAAGTCTTACTGGGCTACTTATTACCACATCTATAGTTACTTTCCTTACCTTATTTACTAGAAAATTCAGTAGTAACATAGTTTTAATGCCGCTAAGAAATACCACGAAAATATGTCCTTCAAACTTTGCACTCTTAATTTTTGTATAAAGGGCAGCTATCTGCTATAAAAGCTATATTTATAGTTCAATACAAAAGTAAGTTTTCTTTTCAACATCGCAAAAGGTGAGTGTACCGATAATGTGAACGAAAATGTAGGATTTTTACGCTGTGTAAGTTATTTGTCTGGGATCAAGGGTCATCGGCATTTATCGAAAAATGGCCCATGAAAGTCTGGCTTGGGACCAACTGATCGTATTGAATGGGCAGACCTAACACTTTCCAGATAAGGTGTGAACGATAAAAACGCTTGTAAAGATTGTGTGGGACACTTAAAACATTAGTGGAAACCCTTTACACGATCATAAGAGAAATATTGGTTGGCAAAATACACTATGTTCCTTTCATTACTATAACTTTGAAAGTCTACAGCACAGAATTTCATATATATGGACTAAAGATGTCAATTTAACAACCTTTATTATGCTATATATTTTGAAAAGAATTTTGTTTTGGTATTGAAATAAAACAATCTTTAATAGGATTTTATCTTTAATAGGAAAAAAATTTGTTATAGTGGCGTAATTACAGTAGTTAGACATAGCTTTTTTGTCGCTAGGAAATACATTTACGCCCGGAGTGTGAGACTTGCCGGCATTACCAGAATACCCACTAAAACCCAGCGGGGCCCGTCGTCATCCATGCATGGAGAGCCAGAGGTTCGTTGGGACATTCATCTCTGGCTTACCGGATGAGGCCAGCTTACAGATTCTCTATAAGGGGAGAGGGTGTCCTACGTCTTTTGGTTCCTACTCCCCTCCATCGGGACTGGAGTGCCTCGACGGCATTCTGTCTCTCTCTTTAGCGAGATGATGGTCTCGCAAAAGAAGGCAACCACTCTCTAGTCTTGCTCACTGGCGAGTATTGCATCCACAATACCTGCCAGTGAGAGGTTAGTGCCGATCAGCGACCTCTTAATATGTAGTTACGGTTCCCAGGCTAGACATTCTGCTACCGTGTGGTGCGCTGTGTCTACAGGGGCATCGGACTCGTGGCAGATGGCCGATCTTTCACATCTTATAATTTGGAACAGGTATTTGCCGAAGCATTCGTGACAGTTAAGCACCCGTACCAATCTGTAGGAAAGTGATCCTACCCTCTTTCCAACCATTTCTCCAGATGAGGGCGAATCGCCCTCACAATGGCCATGCCGGCTAAAGGAAACTCAAGATCTTCCTTCAGTCTTTGGATCAAGGCTCTCATGGCTAAAAACCTGATCCTCCGAACCTCGTCGGCGTCTGGTAATTCCGCTCTGATTCTCGCGGCTACTCTGCATTGGTAAGCAGCCGCGAGGAATTCCGCCCTTAGCTCCCAAGGGGGATCACCTGCTAAAAGGGTTGCTGCCGTTCAGGTGACTGTAAGTAGTAGTTGGACATATAGTATCGCGGACTTTTTGTAGATATTAATACTCTTTGTAATGTTGTATAATATTTTTTGTTCTATCATCAATAGTTTCCACAGCGCACGCGATAACAGATTTTTCATGACTAATTTTGTTCGCACCTTGGGTTACATTAATGCATTTTTATGAGGGATCCCTATTATTTATGGGAAATTAATATGACTTATGTTCATCAGTGAAAACGCAGCTTTCTAATGGTGAAAAAAATGTTGAATTCGGTCCAACAGTTTTTGTGTGAAAACATTACAAACATATATACATACAAAAACATAAACGTCTCCTTTATATAATATTAGTATACAAAGATGTTTGTTAGGTTGGTTCAGTGCGCTAATCTCAGAAAATACTGCTTCCAATTGAATAATATTTAAGTATCAGATTATCTGTTTATTACGGAAGGCTATGGGCAATTTATTATCATACTAACTCTAAGTAGTATAATTGTTTTTTATGAGAGCTTTAGTTGCTTCTGTTGCGTAAACTTTTATAGTTACGCAACAATTACGTATGACCGAATTGTTCCTCATAAAAAGTTCTAATAATAAGTCTCAGACAGTATATGTCTATCTTTTAAAGTTGACCCATTATAACCTCTTCTGTGGTAAAAGGTCGTAGTTCGTAAACACAAGTAATAAATACAAAGAAAGCTAGCTAGTGGCGAAATAATCAAATAACAAGACTCTTGTAATATTATAAAAGTAAATCAAGCCGCAGTAATTTATGAAGCATTTTCACTCAAAGCTGAAAATCATAAGACCTTTGATATAAATCTCACATATATATGAATTTTACGCAGAGGAAAATTCTAGAAGGATTTCTTATAAAGCGTGAATAAAATACGTTTTCTTGGATCTGCTTTACTTTATTCGTGGAATAATTAAACAACGGATGTATAACAATGCCTTTTTATGATGTTAAGTGATGATACAGTCTAAGATGGCGCGATAACCTAACATCAAGATCACATTATATTATGTATTTACAAAGTTTTGTATAAAACAGGACACTTTTCCAATACATGTACCAATTACTTTAATTTTTAATGTATTAGTGAAGGTTAAAAAAGTACAACTGAGTTATTTTGTTGTGGTTTTTCTGTGAGAAGAACCCACAACAAACTTAACAGGATTTAAAATAACCTTTGTCAGTTTAGATTTTAAGTTCCTTAATATCATCATCATAAGAGGAAAATCCTATATTTGACAATTCAAAAGAATAAAGTCACCATTAAATTAATTATTATTATTATTATTATAAAGTAACTTCAATTTATGTACTATTAAATTTATAATTGTGTGTATGTACAACTAGGTAACGATTTATTTGTTATAATATTGCATCAATATTAACGATATTACACCACAGTAAAAATAAAATCGATGGACTCCACTTATAAAGAGATAAACAATCTCTCTCTCTCAATATACATCTTTTATATAAAATTCTCGTGTCACATTGTTAGACACCACATTTCACTTTGTTCGTATTAAGATTGCAGTTACTCATTATTTCAGCCTCTAACCAATTTTCAACTAGTTACTGTGAAATTAATTGTAATTTGATTGGCTAGAATGATGACTCATTTCATTCTTAACGCGAACATGTGTCGTGAGCCAGCGGCGGGTTTGCGAGTTCTCGAGTGGCGGTCCGCCAGAGCGGTCGACTGCTGTTGAAACATCGCGTTTCATAGCTATTAATAATGAGTTTGTGTAAATTGATATCGGTAACATGAAGTGATTGAACATTATAATCTGAGTTGATTGATAAAGTGTTTGATATTGATATGATCCACACTAACGATTATGTTGGCGGAGAACCCTATGCCCATGCTTTGTGTTTCTTCTCCTTCTCGTTTATTCTCCGACACATATATAGGAGATTTCCAGGTATCTATTGACTAATCACGATATCTCTGGAACCATACGGCATAGAGACTTGTAATTTGGTAGCAATATTCCTATTGCCGTGTAGAGGTCAGCTAAGAACGGATTTTGCGAAATTCCACGTGCAAGCGGGGTTGCGGGGTGTTGATAAAAAATCGTTTTTGGTATGTAAAACATGGTCAGAATTTTTTTATACGTGATGGAATCTATCAAAAATCAATTTTAGGAAATTAGTTAAACGGCTGTGCGGTTCTTATTTGTAAAACAATTTACCTAAAATGAAAATGCTACCAAAAAAACATTCCACGCAAACGAAGTCGCTATTAGTCGGATTCAGCTAGTATACGTATATAGCAAGTTTAATATTTAAAATTATTCAAATTTCACTGAAAAATCGTGATTCAACCATGTTCTACAGTCAATCAAATACATGACGCAGTATCATATTTAAGTGAACGATAACGAATTTGCTCGGGTCAGCTAATGATAGGATATAAAAAAGGTAAGGTAAAGGTAAGTGGGAGTCTAATAACATCCCACAGCCGGGTACAGGCTTCCAAACTCATAGGTAAAAGGGTTACGAGCAAAGACCCACCACGCTGCTCCATTGCTGGATATCCAGGTTTTGTCACGCTATTTCTTCACCGAAAAGCACTGGCTTTTAGTGATATATACGTAGAATATATTTCTAGGCAATCCAGATCATAAGCTCTGTTCAAATATTGTGAAAACACTGTCCAAAGTTAATATACATTAATTTCCTAAGGGTCCATAATTATGTCCGAAGCATAAATTTGTTAAATGTAATTAGCTTTTTTTAAGGTCCGCGTAATTTTAATGGCGGTGATAATTTATTATTTTATAATTACTTCATGGAGACGCCATTCTCACGACTTGCTTTATGACTTCAATACCTAATTACCTTAAGCTCCTAATTTTACAACCTGCGGGTCGTAAAAAGTTTATCGGAGGTAGCGTTCAAACATAATTCGAAAGTTTATTGGGAGTTAATATTTGAAATTGTTAAGTACAAATTATAATAGACAATAACTACTTAAAAATGTGGGAAATGGTAAGGTCTTAAAAGCTTTTTGCCAAACTGGGATACTTCAGTGTTTCTTTACATTTATAAAAGCTGCTTTTAATTCCATTTCTTTCTATTGCTTTATATTTTTTCTTTAGTATTATATTTAGAAATACTTTTTACATATTACTTACGTGTTGATCAATCATTTTAACGTTTATTTTTGTATACATACTAGTTGACTCACGCAACATCGTCTGCGTACACTTTAAAGCAAACGAAATCTTTTAAAATTGATTTATTAAAACAAATCCCCTGATAGCCCTTTAGTTAGATATGTGTAGGTACAACTAAGTTTATAAAAAGAAACTCACCCGCTTTATTGTGCTTTACAACCCATCATTGTGCTTTTCGCTGAAAGTATACGTTGTGGGAAAAATAACATTTTTTGGTAGTAAATCTGTAGTAATTATAGCCTGCCAAACTGCATTGGGCCAGCGTGGTGGATCTATGCTTTAAATGCCCTTTTTGCTATGAGTGAGGATCTGTGCCCAGCTGTGGGAAGTTAATAGAATACTTAAAAGGTAATTAGCAGTACATTAACGTCTCATTGCTGGACACAGTCCTCCTCACTCATAGAACAGAGGGTTTTTAGAGCATAGATCCATCACACTGCTCCATTACAGGTTGCAGGCATAGTGTATAAATGTACTCTCTATTACTTAACTCTCATAGTCTGATGTGACGGGAATCCGACACGACAGAAGAGAGATCAAGCGCAGGACCAACGGCATAACTTACTATCCGAGGCACGGAGGTGGAGCACACCGCCAAGTTACCAACTTCGGGAAAATATTGAGAAATTCTTATTGGAACACTCAATATCAATTTGAATTCGACTTTCTTGGAGCTCAAACCCAGGATTTCATGTCCACTAAATCAATAAGGCAGTCGTCTCCTACTTACTAATATGCTACCCAATCTTTATCAACTTTGTCTCCCTCTATATGGTTGTCTGAAAGAAATAGCTCCGAAGCGATAAGGCCGCCAATCATGCTAAGACACTATTTGATTAATAAGCTTCCTTTTTTTATGAATTTGTATGGTAATAAGAGTGGTGTGATTCAATAAAATATAGAATGTCGTTGTCTTCGGCGCTTCAACCGATAGACGTCCACTGCTGAACATAGGTCTCACGTAAGGACGTCCACAAGGCCCGATCTTGCGCCTCCTGGCTCCAGCGGCTACCGGCGACTTCATCTTTTACATCATCGGTCAACCTTGTGGGGGGTCTGCCTATACTGCGCCGTCCGATGCGGAATCGCCACTCCAGCAACGTCCATTCTCCCTTCGGACTATGTGCCCCGCCCATTGCCACTTCAGGTTCGCGATTCTTAAGGCTATATCAGTGACTTTGGTTCTCCTACGGATCTTCTCATTTCTGATTCGATCACGTAGAGAAACTCCGACCATAGTCCTCTCCATCGTACGCTGAATGATTCTGAGTTTCCGCATAAGTCAGCCCATATTCCGCCCATAGTCAGCGACCACGTCTCAGAACCGTACGTACTCACTGGCACGCACTGTTGGAAGACTTTGGTCTTCAGGCACTGTGGGTAATCGAATTAAAATATCTGGCGTAGTTTCCCGAACGCTGCCCAACTAAGATAAATTCGGAGGTTGACCACCTTCTCGAAATCGGACCTACCTACCTGGACTATATGTCCCAGGTATGTATACTCGTCAACAATTTCGAGAGCTGAGGTCTCAACGATGATTAGGTGTGGCGGAATATGGATATTAGACATAATTTTTGTCTTATCCATGTTTATTTTCAGGCCCACCTGTTGGGAAACTCTGCTGAGGTCATCGAGCATTGTATTGAGATCTTCGAGAGTCTCTGCCATAATGACTACGTCATCGGCAAACCGTAGATGAGTACTCACTGTTGATGTTGTAATGTAATGTAAAATAATAATAATCTGTAAGGGGGTTTTATAAAAAAAATAACATTTGTCATATTAGAAATTAAATATTGTATGTTATTAATGAAATAATATTATATAAATCAGATTCGCTTGCCCATATAATAAATTACGAAAGCACTTAACAGAGAACACAATGGAGACTCCTTCAGACGAGAAAATTCTAGTTGTAACGATGTCTACAACATAAACCTTACCCTGGAGATGTATAAGTTAGTGGCAACATGCCATCTTGTGTAATACGGATATAGTAAAAGTATATTACCACTCTTTTATACAAATAAAATAAATATATAGTGTTTGTTTGTAATTTATATTAAGAAATGTAACCAGTACACTTGAGGAACCTATTTTTCTTGTTTTATGTATACCATTAACCAGTACCATATTAAAGTACATCGCATTTTAGTCGGCCTCTATTCTTTTTGCTTTTAAAACCTAAAAAAGCAAAATTCACCTGAGTTCTTGTGGGTTCGACCCTCGTCCTCTAATATTATCATCAGTCGAACATTGGAAATAATATGTAGACAAAAGGTTATTTTGATAATTCAAAAGTGCTTTCAATTCCTTGTTGTATAAAAAATTTTTGAATTTAAATTATTTTAATGTATCTGAAATAGAAAAAACGAAAAATAAAAGGAACATAACGTTGACATAATACTATTCTTCTCAATAAGTCTATACAATCTACATACTAATTATTATAACCTATTCCGATATATTACAGAATGGTCTACGAAAAGGATATTTAAAGGTTTTTTTGGATAACCTCAGCGGTAATTGGGAAAGGAATTACATAGAATCTCTAGGAAATGCTTTTACTCACCCTCACAAGAGAAAATCCTTCCATTTGAGAGTGTGGAACTCGCTTACGAGATCACTATAGGGTCCCTTTCGTATTCTATACAACGCAACCAGGCGCAACGGTAGCTCTACTGACTTCACATCTAAAGGTTGCGTCTTCAGATCACGTCGGGGACACCATTTATGGCGCAATGAGAGAATGAGAGACTACACGTTGACGACCATTTATTGCGAAGTACAAAGACACACTGATGTTTATGAATTTACTATACTTTAGCTTTGAAGAACAAAGACTAATTAAACAGATATATTAAATGACAATGTGTATGTGCGTACGGCACAACCTCTTATGGTTTCTTCACAGCATGGTACACGAACACAAATCTCCTGCATCGCGATACATCTTTGCTGGTAGTGTATTAACTAGCCATGGCCGAAGCTTCCCAACAATCCAGAGTCAGACAAATTAGAAAATCCTACTTCAACGAAAAGAAAATCTCGAGTAAAAGGTAAGTAGCAGCCCATTAACGTCTCACTGCTAGGCACAGGCCTCCTCACTCACATGAGAGAGGGTTTTTAAAACATAGACCCACCACGATGCTCCACTGCGGATTGGTAGGCATAGTACACAAGTGCACTCTATTCCTTCACTGTCATAGTCCGATGTGACGGGAATCCGACACAATCAGAGAGAGATCAGGCGCAGGACCGACGGCTTAATGTGCTCTCTGAGGCACGGGGGTGGATCACACTGCAAACTTCCCAACTTCGGGCAAATATTGAGAAAATCTTAGTAGAAAACTCAATATTGATTTTTGAATTGGCCCGACCCGGGACTCGAACCCAGGACCTCATGTCTGTAGTCGAAGATGCTAACCACTCGACCAACAAGGCAGAAAACCTCGAGTACAAGCTGGTTATTAATAAGGTTGTCTGAAATTCTATGACAATAATGCGACCTATATTTTAGGAATTTTTGCAAGCTGTATTCAAATAGTTACTGAGTTTTTTGCTCTCACTAATTCAGCTAGGCATGTATGATATTTGTTACATTTAAACTGCATCTGTGCAATGATTTCCGCATACCGCATTGGAGCACATCTAACGCGTATAGAATTAGTTCTGTTGGCAATACGCCATTGCTATTCCGGACGATGACCCCTTTCTGTTTCTTCGCTGAAAACAATGCTTGAAACGTGCGAATTTTTACGCAACGTGTTTACCCTTATATATTTTAAATAGTAATTTATAAATGTAATCTATTTACCTTATAATAAACAATGGAATACAATCACATGCAGATTAGCCATTTGCACAGGAGATTTTATAGTACAAAAGTATATACAAAACCACAAGTGGACTGTACAAAATAGATATCTCTATAAATACTATGATTTCAGGGCCTCTACCAAAAAACACGCTCCACGCAGACGAAGTCGCGGATTCAGCTAAAGCTAAGCTAAGCAAAAAATGTATGGGTATGTCGTTTAATTTTTCGATAAGAAACGTCATTCCCATACATTATTTGAGCGTTAGCAATCTTCGAAAGTAACTTGTCTACGGGCCCTGATCAGATATCTTAATATTTGTCACAGAGTTGACCAGACTTGGAACTCCAACACAGGACCTTCATTGATTAAATGACAAACTCATAAACACACACATATATAGCATTAGCTGAATCCGCGACTTCGTCTGCGTGGAACGTGTTTTTTGGTAGCATTTTCATGAATTTAAGCAATTTGTTTTACAAATAAGAAAACACACGCACTGCCCTTTGAGGGTGGAATTTCCTAAAATTTACTTTTGATAGATTCAATTATGTCAAAAAAAAGTTAGTTTAAACGTGAAAATTTGAATTTTTTCAATTGTTACCCCCTTGCGTATAGAATTTCGCAAAATCCGTTCTTAGCAGACCTTCAATCGGCAAATATTCTTACTAAATTTCAAGTCTCTACGTCTCATGGTTCCAAAAATATCGTGATGAGTTAACATATACCTGGATATCTCTTTTATATATATAGATGATGTATGGACAAAAGAATATCTAGTTATATATTATAGATGGATAATGAATAATTATAGTACATTAAAGTAAATTCTGAAGGATGGCACTCACGACTTATGTCGAGTCAGACACATGTCTGAGTGACTTCCCGGGACCGGCGCCGGACATGCTTTCGGGATGTCCGGCGCTTGCCAATACTGAGTATCTGCATAGACACAACCAAGCAGCCAAAATTCTCCACCAGGAACTTGTCCTAAAATACGGCCTCGTGGATGATAGGTTGCCGTATTACAAGTACTCGAATGTGGCGCCATCTGACTCTATTGAGACCGTTCCATTACACGGCACAGTCTCGGGTGTTTTTAGTGGATAATACGATCCCGTATGACGAGAATCTAGTGCGAGCTGAGACAGAGGAAAAACGTAAATATCTGGATCTGGCGCACGAGATTGCCGCCATATGGGGAGTGGGGTCCACTGAAACTATCCCAATCGTAATATCTGCGAATGGTCTGATCAAGTCAGTCTCGCTCAGTACCTGAGACGATTGGGGTTCCGCGGCAGTTCGCTCGCAGCAAGGATGCAAAAGGCGGTGTTGCTTTACTCGGCTAGGATAGTCCGGCAGTTTCTCAGCCTGTAGCCCTGACCCCCGGCCGTTTGGTCTCCCTGCCGGGGTGTATNATATATATATATATATATATATATATATTCGTTCAATGAGTAGGGTTGTTTTATATAAAGCTCAGCAAACGGAAATATAATTTATCGAATATTTGAAGGAAAATCCGGTTATTTGTTATTGTTTTTGCAGACGTGCGTGCAAGGAATCGCTTCCTTCTTTTCGGAAACACGATTGTCTAATTTGTTTAGGTCGTCACTGACGAGAGTCTTCGGTCATTGCTACTGTCGTCGTATATACAAAGCAAATAACTTGCTTAACGGTATAATGTTGTAACGACATCATTTGGTGACTCTGATGGGTGAGAATTTCTAGTTATCGATTTTTATTAGTTGACTCCTGTTGTCACCAGCGCCATGTATAGTGGAGGATGACGGCGTTGACAACCCGACGTCGATGGCAAAACCCGGATTTGTCCATCACTCCATCCAGGTCAATCCACCTGGATGGTCTCATCGGCTTGATAGATAGATAGATAAACACTTTATTGCATACTTTTAAATTACAAAAGTAACAACTAAAACTAAATAACAGTAAAACTAAAACTAAATAACATGAGTTGGTGAGAACCAGTCCTTAGAATAACGGGTAGAAATAAATACCGGGCATCATCGTTGCCTGAGAAAATTAGCCCAGGGAATGAGGCACTACCTCGAAGCCCGTAGCCCACAATCGTTGGTTGTCAAGAACCCCGGATGATATTAATAAGTTGTAAGCTCGTTATTAGTGCCTCATTGGTCTAGAGGTTAGCATGTTCGGCCATAGACATGAGGTCCTCAGTTCAAGTCCGGGGACGGACCAATTAATAAATGGATATTTAGTTTTCTATTACGATTTTCTCAATATTTTCCAGATATTGGTAAGTTGGCGGTGTGATCCACCTCTATCCTATGTCTCGGAGAGCACGTAAAACCTGCGGCCCTGTACATGATCTCTCCAGTCGTGTCGAACTCCCGTCACGTCGAACTGTGAGAGTGTAGGAAGCGGTGTGGTGGGTCTATGCTCCAATAACCCACTCTCGTATGAGTGAGGAGGCCTGTGCCCGGTAGTGGAATATTAATGGGCTTCTACTTCTATGCTCGCTAGTGATACGAATTGGTAAATAATTGTTTCCTTCTGCGAATGGGTTATTTTACAGAAGGAGAAGAAGGAGATGTTTGTGTTAGGGTGGAAGCGGGAGATTGCCGTAGATGTCCTGTTTCACCGACGTAGTAGGCCTGGTCTTCGAAGACAGGGTTTTGCCCGCCTCCTAAGGTCCTATGCTCGCCAACGATACGATTTAGAGAACAATTGATTTTTCGGTTAAGCCATTAAATAATATAAATGAAGACTTAGAGATAAGGATATTGTTATCCTGACAGGTACGAAATGTGTTTTGATAACTGAGAAATACAAATTTAAAGTTTTCCAGACCAAGATTGTCCCTTTTTATTTTCTCTACTTGTATAAATTCGAAATAGAAACTACAACAAACGAAAGCCTTTTATTTCGTTTTGTCTCAGTTTTCTATAGCGCAATATAAAATTCTTGCACAAAAATGTGACGCCGAAAATGGGAACAAAGCTCCGCCATAATTGTTCAAGGCTTACCCTCACGCTGGTTTCAAGTGGAGATCCTATTCGGTCATATGAAAACTAAAATAAAATCTTTACTAGCGTATTACTAAGTTCAATATAGTGACAAACGTTCACATATCAAGACAGTCTCTCTGCGACCTTCCTTCTTTTTTTCAATCCAAGTCAAAGGTTTCCAGACCTGTCTCATATATTACTTTCAAAATTTTGCTGATTCCGATGGATCCTCTGAAGTTACATTTCTACCATATTCTCAAATGAATATGAAATATTCAAGTTTTTACAAGTAACAGCCACTGAGCTTCTTAAAATATTATCTACTATCAATTTCCATGAATTTTTCACAGAAGTATCAGTTGAGTAAGTTTATTTTTTAACAATAATAAAAGTCACAGCATCATCGAATTGTCATATATCATTGTCTTATTTTATTTTCAATATACGACTAATGATGGTATTAATAAACGACCCAAAATCTAAAACAATGAGGGTCCCAACGAGGATTTAATGAAGAAGCCACAACAAACTCAGCCATATAACACAACTAGGATTGAAAGGTAAAAAGGTAAAGAATAGCCTATTAATGTTTATTTTAAAGACGATTTTTCTCGCATTTTTATAAATAACGGCTAGCAAATCGTGTTCCAAGACACAACCCCCCTTAAATCATTGATCACTACACTAAGTTCCTGTTGTTATAAAACTTAAGTTGAAAAAAAACGCCTTAAAAAAGTAACCTAAGCCAAGACTTTCCCACTAAGTAAAGTTTTCCTCAAATGAAAAACCGAAGTGCCGGAGCGTGGCGTTAAACTCTTGGACCGTAAGCAATTCTGTAACTTTTTTTTATTGCTTATAACTAATGTTTTACCTACCAGGAAAGTGTCTACATTTCTGTTTATAATACAAGTTAAAATTTAAATACTTACTACCTGCCGCAGTGGGGCAACTTGGGTCAATGCTCTAAAAACCCTCGCTCCTCGGAGTGAGGAGGCCTGTGCCCAGCAGTGGGACGTTCATGGGCTGCTACTTACTTATTTTACTTTTTTTTTACCAGTGAGGAAGTCTGCCTCCAGCAGTGCAGTACCTGCCTCATTGGTCTGGTGGTTAGCATGTTCGCCTACAGATATAAGGTCCTGGGTTCAGGTCCCAGGTCGGGCCTTTTAAAAAAAAATCAATATTGAGTTTTCTATTAAGATTTTCTCAATATTTGCCCGAAATTGGGAAGTTGGCGGTGTGATCCATCCCCGTGCCCCGGAGAGCACGTTAAGCCGTCGGTCCTGCGGCTGACCTCTCTCCGGTCGTGTCGGATTACCGTCACATCGTACTATAAGAGTGAAGGAATAGAGAGTGCACTTGTGTACTATGCCTGCCAATCCGCACTGGAGCAGCGTGGTGGGTCTAAGCTCTAAAAACCCTCTCTCATATGAGTGAGGAGGCCTGTGCCCAGCAGTGGGACGTTAATGGTCTGCTACTTACCTTAACTATTCATTTAATAGTCTCAAAAACAAATTCGCAACTGAAAGCGGTTTTAAGTTTAAATAGCATTTTTAGTACAAAAATAAACGTTTCCGATTGCAATTTATATTCAGCAAAGAAAGAAATCTTGAGAATGTTCCTCCAACTATTTTCACGTTCAAGTACCTCCTTAAACTTACAACTTACTGCAAATTCCCGCTGCTTTTTCCTGTGGGTAGTTTGAAATTTATGAGCCTTTAACTGTCTTTAGAGTTTTAAATCGTTGTAATTATGGAATAATGAATTTTAAAATTCAATTTATCTCAATTATATTGGGTTCTAACTGAACTTTACTAATCTTCGTGAACAAGTTTTATCCTTAGGTATTTCCTATTGAATATTCGTAAACAAATTTTAATAATATACAATAGATACATGTAGGGATAGCCTACCTGCCAACCCGCAGAGGAACAGCGTGGTGGGTCTATGCTCTAATAACCTTCGCTCCTACGAGAGAGGAGGCCTGTGCCCAGCAGTGGGACGTTAATAGGCTGCTACTTACCTTTTTTAAAGGATAAACTGGCCAAGTATGCGGTATATGTTATAATTAAGACTTACCAGCTTTTAGAAAGTATTTATTTTAATTGTTGATGGAAGAATTATTATAATATAAATAAATGTGTTAATTGCAAAGTTTTTCTCTTATAACTAACAATAATTTTATTAATCTAAAAATGAAATACTTTGTAAAAATATATTTTTTTAAGGATATGATTTACGAATGTTTAAGAATCTTATTTATACATAAAAAATAAAATAAATGTTATTTATATTCATATTTCTTTTCCTACTGTGCTAAAACCTTGACAAAAAGGCAATGATTTTTAATTTATCGATTACTTTTTATTCCAGGAAAAGACGAAAAGCAAATTAAATTTCCAAGATAAACTCTTTCTTGAGTTATAAATAATATAAAAACACGACTATTTTTATCTAAACTAATATTATTACGTTTCTGTATAAAAGTATTTTTGTAAAGTACCTATTAGGCCGATTTCAAAACATTTTTCACCATTAGAAAGCTACATTTTCACTGAGTGACATAGGCTATATTTATTTGAAAAAAAAAAAAATAGAGATCCCTAAGAAAAATGCGTTACCCAGGATGCGAAAAAATTTTTCACAAAAAATCTGTCATCGCGTGCGCTGCGAAAACTATTGATAATATTAATATCTACAAAAAAGTACACGATACCATATCTCCAACTACTATAGTTAGGCCACTACTTAACTGTATTTTATAATTTACTGAAAATGCCGACAGTAATCAAACCATATTATTCATCCGTCTGTAGTAATCCAATTAAATATTATTTAATTAAAGGCTTCAATACCTGTTAAATACTTTTAAAATTATTTAAATTAGACATACCACTCGACAGATATCGTCGTCGTCGTCGCTTCAACCGATGGACGTCTACTGTTGGACATAAGTCTCACGTAATGACGTCCACAAGGCCTGATCTTGCGCCGCCTGGCTCCAGCGGCTACCGGCAACCCTCTTTATATCATCGGTCCACCTTGTGGGGGGTCTGCCGATACTGCCCCGTTCGGTGCGGGGTCGCCACTCCAGCACCTGCGGCCCTCAACTTCCATCGGTCCTTCGGACTATGTGCTCCACCCATTGCCACTTCAGGTTCGCGATTCGTAGGACTTAAATATCTGGCGTAGCTTCCCGAACGCTGCCCAACCGAGTTGGATTCGATAGTTGACCTCCTTCTCGAAATTGGATCTGCCTTGCTGGTCTATATGTCCCAGGTATGTGTACTCGTCAACAATTTCGAGAGGTGAGTTCTCAACGATGTCTGAATGAGGTGGTACATGGATATTAGACATAATCGACAGATATAACGAATTTTAAAATGTAAGAGATCTGTTTCTACGTTTGTGATACCGCGGGGCATTGCTAGTATACTTATACATATATACCTTTTATTTCTGGTGGTGGCCGCGTAGTTCCCGATCCCTTAAAATTATCGGAAAATTCTTTATCGAATCGTTTATCTAAACCATTTTCAAATGCACCTAAAGAGACACAAAATAATTCAACAAAATCGGTCTAACGATTCAATGACATATTTTACTATACATTCTTCTTTGAAACTAAGAGCTGTCACAATGCTGCCAACATTATTGTTACTCAGTGATGCCACCATCGCAAATACATGAAATATTGTAACGAAATATATAAATGTATTTTAAAACGCCTTACCCTTGGCAATTGTGTATTGCATACCCTGTTAACAATAGACATACGGAAAAACTCATATCAAAATTAGAAAAAACACTCGGATGGAACCAGCAAAATGAGATTTAACCATAGGAAAAGAAGCTCTTTATGACTCCCCACTTTGGTGGTTAACACAGTCGCTGTAAAATAGAAGTAAATGTCAGCTAAATTATCAAGTTAAACAAATTGAAACAACACTTCAATTCTGAAGGAGCACTTAACTGCAAGCTAACAGTTTATTTTATGATACTGCAGGTCGCTACGATAGTAATTGAATACTTAATTCTTTACTTTCCTTGTGTCAATTCTCGTATCGTAAGTTTAGTTTACTTGATGCTTTGAAGCCAATTTCTCTATATTGTAAAAAATATTTAATTACATACCAGTATAAGATTCGACTGTCTCATTGGTCTAGTGGTTAGCATGCTCGACTACAGATGTGAGGTCCTGGGTTCGAGTCCCGGGTCGAGCCAATATGAAATCGATATTGACTTTTTTAAGAATTTCTCAATATTTGCACGAAGTTGGTAAAACAGTTGGCGGTGTGATACAACCCCGTGCCTCGAAGAGCACGTTAAGCCGTCGGTCCTGCCCCTGATCTCTCTCCGCTCGTGTCGGATTGCCGGACTATGAGAATGTAGGAATAGAAACTGCAGCGTGGAGGGTCTATTCTCTTATATGAGTGAGGAGACCTGTGCCCAGCAGTGGGACGGTAATGGGCTGCTAATTACCAGTACAAGATTTATATCGGTATATTAATACCAGTAATAAGCGATAAAACCGCCCATTAACACACCCACCTTATTCTTTTATTTTTTTCTATATCTTAATGCTCAAAATAATATTCTTGTTTATTCAAGTATGTTCAAAAAGCTCGTCGATAGTCTATCCGTTGGTAACAAAACTACCACCGGGTCAGAGAGTTTATTCCACTTAAAAGAAATTCAGTAGTTGCTCCTTTATATATAGTTTTTGTAGGGTAATATTAGGGGTGTGCGAATAATTCGAATACGAATCGAATATTAATATTCAACACGAAACTCGAATCGAATAATTCCAAATATTTTCCGAATAATTCGTTTAAATTATTAAGTTATTATTGAATTTTCGAGTATTTTCAATTCGGCGTTTCTTATGTTCAATATTCAAATACAGATTCAAAAACGGTCTACATACATTTTATTCAAATCATGAAATATAACAATCATAGTTTTTTATTTTAAAGAGAATGAAATAACAGAAATTATATCGTAGCAAATACAATATTCTAAAAAATAGAAAAGTTGAAAATTTGCTACATATATTTCTTTAAAAATAATAAATACGATATTGAGTCGGGTTATAATGATGTTCGTTTATTGGATAATGGAAAATAATCTCTTACATTTTAGTGAAATGTTTTTTCGGAATCTCTTGCTAATATTATCATCTAGTTATTTATGGTACCGACAGAGGTAAACATATATTAAAAATGAGCAATTGAATTCTCTGGGTAATTGATGTTTAAACAAAAAGTATATTATTCATAAGTCAAATTATTCGATACACAATTTAAATAGAAACAATTGAAAATCCAGATATATTTCATTAATTTGCGAATTATTCGAAAATTTTCGAATTATTCGTGGAATTTCGGGTAATTCGAAAGATATTCGCACAACCCTAGTTAATGTGTAATATTTTGCTAATTTATGTAACTGGAATTAAATCCAAGCATCATCAGTAAATCCAGAAGTGATACAGATATCTTATTACAAAAGCATATGCTCAACTTGAAAAATGAGTTTTGAATCTTCTTCACCATAAAGTAGAGCAATACATGTTTGTTTTTATTTCTTGTATTAAAATAAAGCTCAATAAAGTACATAGTCTATTTTTAGATTCGCTCACTAATTTGTAGGTTATGTAATACTATTCTCAGATCTTTCATTATTATATGATACACTTTGAATAACTAATGTTGATACAAACGGAGAACTGCCACTAGGAGAATGTTCCTTCTCATATATAATAATTTGTAAACTGCCTACTCATATATAATAAGCCCACCAATCACAGTCGTCGTATAAACGACGACTAAACAGCAGTTTGGATTAAATTTGAGAATTAAATAACAATCCAACAAATATAATAATGATCGCTAACTCTATATATTTACATGTTTATTATTCTCATATAGGGAAATAACATTACAATGATTTCACTTAAACTCTCAAAGTTGTACACAAGCAAACTCCGAGTAAACAAGTTTAACAAATGGTAAACAACACTTCAACTGCGCAGTCAGTACTTGACTGGAAGCAAAGTTAGTTTGTGGCACTGCAGGTGAGAATTGCACCAACTTCCATTGTATAAATAAGGCTCAGTCAGCAAAAGTGTTTTAAAATGCTCATATATTTCCTTTATCCGTTGATGGCGAAGTTTTTCAACAAAATAGTATTAACACTTTAGTGAAAATCCCACTTTAATGCCAAACTGAGCTTGAAAAACTAGCGAAGCTTTCTGAGGATTTCGCTGAGACACGTTTTATAACAAATATTTTAAACTTTTGTATTTTCGTGTACGAGAATTTGAATTTTCACTTAGTATACTTATGTACTTAATATAAAGTTTTATATAAGTAATATAATATTACCGAATACTTCAGTTATTTTTAGCTTTTATAGTTTTATACAATAAACGAATTCAAATTTTCTTTATTCAAGTAGATCTTTACATCACTTTTGAATCGTAAAATGCAGTTAATTTTACATACATTAATTTCAATGTACTGGTGATGATATTAAAGAACGATTTAGAATAGAAAGTTACGAGGATTCCTTTGCAACCTGTCCTGAGAAGGTCACAAAACAAAACTAGTTGTTTTGGAACTAAGAGATAGTCGTAATTATTATAATATTAATACTTTTAGTATTAAACAACTGTATCAATTCTTACCTTTTGTATTTCATTACAAAAGAAAATACTTCCACTACATATCACAACACATTGCCTCAATCTTCAATTGATCATTTTATCCGACTGAGTTTGTTGTAGGCTCGTCTCAGATCAAGGCGCGAAGGAACCCTCGTAATTTTAGATTTTAAGTCGTACTTGAGTACCACCATCAGACGTACATTAGAATTAGAGTGTGGAAAATTTAAAAACACATTTGATGATTCAAAAGTGCTATAATATGCCTACTTGAATAAAGATATTTTGATTTGATTTGATATCAATAATAGAATTGAGTGGAAATTAGTCCGAAAGAAGTTTCATTAAACTTCATAGCTCCTTACATTCAGATCCATTATATGAAGAGATTTTTTCCCTTCGAAACTAAAAAAACTCTATAAATGTTTCTAAGTTATTCTGAGGGTTTAATGTATTCCCATAGCTCTTAATTGAAAACGATTCAATCGGAATCAGTATAAAAGAAGTTCTACTGAAATTTATAAGTATAAACCTCTACAAAGGTTTGTTAATCATGTTACAGTTAAAGTTTTCATATACATTAAAAACATTTAATAACATCTGAAAGTTAAAATGGATTTTCATAATTTTATGTATTCAAGTCTGTGCAACACAAGCATGTGGAAAACGAGATCGATGGCGCAGTGGTGCAAATATTCTAGCAGAAGTCCTGGCTTCGATCCTCGGTAGGGCGAATTTAAAAAATAGCTTTTTCTAATTTGTCTGAGTCTGGACTGTTGGAAGACTTCGGCGGTGGCTAGTTACCAACTTACCATCAAAGACATAGGGTTTGGTATGGGCATATGGTTTCGCAAACTTTTTTGTAGATCTTAATACGTTCTATAATATTATAGAACATTTTTTTGTACTATCTTTAATAGTTTTCGCAGCGCTCGCGGTAACAGATTTTTTGTTTCATACCTTGAGTTATATTATTGCATTTTTATTAAGGATTTGATAAGTGATTATGCAGCTTTCTAAAATTTCTTTTTAAATCTGTCCACCAGTTTTTGTGTGAAACCGTAACAAACTTACATAAAAAAACACAAATGTTTAAAGTCAAAGTCAATATATCTTTATTCAAGTAAGCCTATTACAGCACTTATAAATCGTAAAATATCGTTTTTTTTTTCTATATAATATTTAAATGAATGACTGCTGATAACATTAAAAACGACTTACAATCTAAAGTTACGATGGTTCATTCGCGCCCTGATCTGAGAAGAGCCCACAACAAACTCATTCGGGTGTACGTGTTTTTTATGTTATTATCATTACAATATATTATTTAAATTTCTTATATATCAAGATACATTTAGAGCAATTCATTCACTCCCACGGTTTTTTGTCTTCTATATATTTCTTCAAATTATAAAATGATTTCTCTACGAGCTGTAATGAAAGATTAAAATTTACTCATAGCCATCTTTGCAACTTCTTCTGGGAGTTTGTTATAGAAATGTATACAGTTACCCTTGAATGACTTGTCAATTTTATGTAACCTACCAGAATTAACATTTCCTCTTTGTAACATTAGTTTAGATAAATAAACTTGATCGCTGATACATTAGAGTAAACTGTGCGTTTCACCCATATACCAATATAAATGTAATACGCCTGAAGGAATTCCGTACGTGATGTTCGCGTGATACGTTACGGTTCTACTTCTAATGAAATACATAAATCTCGACGCTGGCGAAGTTACGCGTAAGTGGAGATAATAATGACGTCAGAGGTATCACATACCTACAATTGCGGTAAATTTTTATGACTGCTCATATACTGTGGGCTGACATTTAACATATAAGTGGTACATATCACAAGGTTATCTTCAACCTTAACAGCTTCAACCGATACACCGAATAGTGTTTTGGTAGCATTTTGAAACATATAACTTTGGCGTGAAAACGCGACAGACAGAGAGATACTTTCGCATTTATAATATTAGTAATTGTTATTTTATGTCCTTGAGGATCAATTTTTTAGAGACTTTGAATATCATGTTTATTTATCACCATAAAATAATAGTTTCAAACTTCTAGCTCTGGCTGTGTTGGTGCTGCCTTTTTCTTACGCTGGGAAATGCCTTTTCGCACCCCGATTAGACTAAAATCTTGTCGGGAGTGTGGAACTCGCCGGTAAACCAAAATACCCACTAAAAGCCAGCGATACCCTCCGCATCCTTTTGTGGAGCACCAGAAGTCGGTAGACACAATCTACCCTTGATGCTGCCTGTTGGATCCCCAAATATAAAATTGTCTTAAAATTTATATGTCCTCCCGAGTACATACAACAACAGGCTGTTATTTTGACTGACTATTTAAGTTGTTTAATGTCACTTAAAGAAAACCCATTCAGAAGTAAATTGTTTCCATTGCTTTTAGAATTAAAGAGACTCTTTTCTTGACACCGGCGAGACAATGTGTGCTCAATTGACACACCTAAAAGCCATCCAACAAAGAAGAAGAAGAAATATGACGATACATCCAGCCCTCTTTTTTCGCATTAAAAAGCCTATGTCCCTATGTCTCAGATTCAAGACTATCTGTGTTCCAAATTTCATTTAAATCGTTTCAGTAAGTTTGGCGTCAGACCGCGACAGTCAGGCAGGGTTAGTTTCGCATTTATTTTATTAGTAAGGACTATTTTATATGTGTATTAAGGAAACTGAATAATACAATGGTGGTACAACCCCGATATAACAAAACTAAACAGCGAAAATATTAGTTATACTGGGAAAGGGATTATAACGTTACAAAGATCACATCATAGTGATCTTGCTCATAACAAACACTAACTATAAATGCTTTATAGCATTGACATTTCACAAATTATCATTGAAAGTAAATATGCCGATAATTAATTTTGAGTAAAATTATTAATTACAAATATACTCGTATTTAATTGGAAAACTTAGTGATTTCGTGATAATTAAAAATATAAGTGAAATAAAAAATATTAAATGCCAATAAAAAAGCTCACTGCAATAAATAAAACTATCAGATAAAATCTGGTAATATCTAACTATTCGAGCAATGCCGATCTAAATCCGGAACTAACTGGACAAGACAAATACCTCCTCTGAACCATTAATCCTTCTAATCTTGACAGAAAACCTCCGGGCATGGGGGCAGAGCGAACACGTTTATCAAAACAGAGAATTGGATTTGTTGGCAAATAATTCATTGATATTTTTTATTGCGTTAATGTTATCTAAATATAGAGAAATAATTTCATATTTGCCAGATAGATCCCTTTGTTTGAGAAGTCGTGTTTTTCTTTGCAAATTAGTTCACGAGATACATTAAAAAATTACGATCTATTAGTATTTACGTAAACTTTAAGACAACATCAATGTAATAGAGACTTCTCTTTTGTTACAGGCCTACAGCCGATGTAAACACAAAGTCGAAATGAGATGAGTATGCGCGTGGCGTGGGCTAGGTGGTATTGGATAGTTATCTTCACTACGTGCACTGCGAGGACGGCCAGTGATTGGCTGGACTGTGCCCATATAGCAACCTGCCGTTGCAAGTGGTCTTCAGGGAAGAAAACCGCCTCGTGTGCTTCCAGTGATCTTCGCCGCCCACCATCGCTCTCATCAGATATTCAAGTTTTAGACCTTCACGATAACCCCTTGAGAAACCTCCCACAAGAAGTATTTTCCAACATCGGCCTACTAAATTTACAAAGGCTTAATTTACGAGCCACGAAACTAAGATCAATTCACGCAGACGCTTTCCTAGAATTAAGGATTTTAGTCGAAGTCGATTTAGCTGACAACGATTTGGCTCTTTTACCGAGGGATATATTCAGGGGAAACGAAAGATTACGTCTAGTAATGTTAAGCAACAACCCCTTAACGACACTGATTGGCGACCAGTTTCCACCACTTCCCCATTTACGAATATTGCTGCTAGACGGCTGCAGGTTAAGGACAATACATACAAACGCCTTACGAAATTTAAAATCTCTAGAGACTATAGACTTACGAAGAAATCAACTTACATTCCTACGATTGATTACATTTTCCCTACCAGCTTTGAAAACTTTGTCTTTATCTGGTAATCCATGGCGATGTGATTGTCGGCTTCGTGAGTTTAAGGATTGGTTCTTAGATAGTAAATTAGGGACAGAAGAATTGGTCTGTACTGAACCATCTTCGCAGTCTGGAAATAAATGGCGAAATGTGCCTAGTGAAACGATGGCATGCCCGCCTGAAGTGAAGTCAAGCACATTGGTTGTAAGAGCAGAAGTTGGTTTCTCAGCCTCATTCGGTTGTTGGGTTCATGGGGTACCTAAACCTGTTGTGAAATGGCTGTTGGATGGAGTAGAAATTCGAAATACCACATTAGATTGTGATATGGAAGAAACAGATGCTGTAATTGAGGATGATTATTCCGATGAGAGGGTACCTGGCAGTGTGAGGTGGGTGAACATAACTTTACTAAATGTAACCTCGAGTGCAGCTGGTGAGTGGACTTGTGTAGCTAAAAGTTTAGCAGGAGAAGCAAGGGCAGTTATTAGTCTAGTTTTACCAAGATCTCAAACTGCTACAGCACGTACAGCGCCAGGAATACCGCAATTACTAGGAGTAGTCTTTGGTGCTCTAGGAGCTTTAGCAGCTCTTGGCTTTTTAGCTGCCGTAGCTTGTTGGAACTTAAGAAGACGGACTGTACCTCCAAGTCGAAGTTTTACAGACCAAGAGAAGCGTTTAATAGATGCTTCTGTAGTTGTTAGTTGTGACCGTTCCATCGCGGATATGGCATCCCCTTGTAACTTTGAATTAACTGAAAGATCATTGTCAGTGGAGGATCAGCCAAGAGGATGTGGTTTCGACCCAGTGCATATAACGATTGAAGGTACTCCCGGAGCATTTCCTCCGCCACCAGCGGAATTTGCTGTACCAGTCCCTTATGGTAATATTTTTATATCTGTCCAAGTAGCGGGAAGAGTGGAACCTGGTAAATATCCTGATTTATTAAGTGGTGGAGCAACATTGCCTCGTAAAAGTAGAACATGTTGCAATGCCCCCGCATATGATAACATGGGTCCTAGAGTTACAGCAACGGGAAGTTCCACTTGGTCTTTACCAGGAGCAAGTACAGAAAATGTAGAACCTTCAGAGACCCCAGTTTTATCATTACCACCTCCGCCACCAGAATTTGTTTCACTTTAGCCGAGGCCGTTGGTACTAGATGTCTCAAATCTGAGGTGACCTGGTACCTAAACATTTTTGGAGTCAATTAGACTATTCCCAATTTTATTGTATTTATAATACGATGATTTTAAAAGTGATTAATTTAAGTATGAAAAATTGTAAATAGTGCGTGCGAGCGATGTGAGACATCTTGTGAGATTTAAATACGTAAGATTGTTATCAATATTGAAGAATGGTATGATAAATAACATTTTTGTGCAATGTTTATTCGTATGATGTTAAATTGTGCATTTAGTATCTACCTATTTGTTTACTAGGCGTTCTTTTTATGACTTCGCGTATGTGTCTTCCCAACTTTTGTAAATATTGTTTAATCGTGTTTACAAACTTCCCAAATATAAGACTGACCTCTTTGTCTTATTTTCGTCTCTCTTTATGACCTATGAATACTACTGTATAAAGCTATATACTTCACATAGGCAAACTATAGCTTCAAAAAGTTTTATTTGAAAAGCAAATAATGTCAAAAAATAAACCGATCACATTATAAAGATTCTTGTTGTTTTATTTATACATGCAATATCATTTATCCAAACACTGTCGATATAAACTTGAAAATGTTAAATAAATAGCGGCTTATTAAAATATAACTTGTGTTTACAGGCCTCATACGTCTAGAAAAACTTCGCAGCGTAAACCCACCAACATGTTTCAAACTAGATTGCTACACATACTCTAGATTTACTCTTAGGAATTTAAAGATTTCCTCTTGACAATTCACTTCGATGCTCCTAAATACGTCGTCGTCGCTTCATCCCATAAACGTCCACTGCTGGACATAGGTCTCACGTAATGACCTCACCTTGTGGGGGATCTGCCTACACTGCATCGTCCGGTGCGGGGTCGCCACTCCAGCATTTTCGGTCCCCAACATCCATCGGTCCTTCGGTCTATGTGCCCCGCCCATTGCCACTTCAGGTTCTCGATTCGTAGGGCCTTCGTCGGTGACTTTGGTTCTACTAGGGATCTCTTCATTTCGAATTAGATCACGCAGAGAAAACCCGAGCATAACCCTCTCCATCGCACGCTCAGTGACTCTAAGCTTCCGCATGATGCCCATAGTCAGCGAACACGTCTCAGAACCGTAGGTCATCACTGGCAACACGCACTGTTCGAAGACTTTGGTCTTCAGGCACTGAGGATTATCGGACGAAAATATCTGGCGTAGTTTCCCGGACGCAACCCAACCAAGTTGGATTCGGCGGTTGATCTCCTTCTCTAAATTGGATTTACCTAGCGTTAGGGCATAACCTGAAGTAATGATACCTCCTAAATACAATTTCAATCAATGGAAATTAAAGTTGTTTCGGAACTTTAAATCATGCCATTTTTTTTAATAATTACATAACCCTTGGCAATGTTATTTTGAAATGGCTTAGTAATAAAACAAAAGGCTTAAAAAATATTAAATTTGTACAAAAACTAAAATTGGAAGTGACTCTTGCGATGTAGACTCACTACCAACAGATTACTTCATAACTCATAGTAAATAATAAGAAACAAATACCCAACTTACTACAATATAGTTGTCTAGAAATTATATATATTTTTTAAATCAAACTGTAAATTATTTATGGAACAGTATTACAAATCTGAATTGGCAAATAAGTATGTTAATAGCAAAGCGTGTTAATTGAAACGTATGCAAGTACATTTGTTGCATACTGCCAAAACAATTCGACTGAAAATTTTCAGATTTTACGACCCAATTCACTTTCTGCGATTTACAAATTTCTGCTATTAATTATCCTTTAACCCGTACTCAATGAAATACCGGAACCTCTTCCAGTAATATTTCATTTTCTTTGTCGTTTTCAGATGATTATTTATGGCCCAATATTCCTTTAGCGTTCGTGATATTTCCGTGTTGGAGTAATTCGATTTGCAAACCAAATCTGTATCTATATATAAAAATCAATTGCTGTTCTTTAATCTCGCTAAAACTCTAAAACGATTGGACTGATTTGGCTAATTTAGGTTTTGAATTGTTTGTGGAAGTCCAGGGAAGGTTTAAAAAGTGAGTAATTGTGGAAAAAAGTATTTGGAATGTAACTAAAACAACAATTTCGCTTTCCCTCCGCAACCATTTCGAAATGTCCAACATTTGATGTTCGTCTCGTCGTTTAGAAATCGATCTAATTTGAAAGTCGTTCAGAAATTAAATTAAATTTAAAACGTGGAGTTTTTTGAAATGAAACCTCTTTAGGGTAAATTTTTTACGGATAAAACGCGTGACAAGCATCACGAAGACGTGTAGCGTTTTTTGCTAATTCGTTTGAAGGTTAGATAGTTTTAATATTTATAAATAACATGTGGAATTTTAACTTGCCAATAGTCAATTAAACATTTAATATACTATTTTTCATAAAATATAAAATTTTAAATTCAAAAACAAATTTTTATTAATAATTTCTACTATTGACAAAAAACACTTAGCGTTTTTATTTATAGCGACATTTAATGTGGAATAGCGACATTTGAGATTTCAATAAAACAATTGTATTAATTTTCGACACTTTTAATAATTTATTAAATGACAATTAAATTCATTAAATTCCTAACATATATTTTCTTACTTTTCCCTCCCTCTAAGTCTCGGAAATCTAAAGTATTAGATAGATAGGTTAAATATAAATAAGACTTAAAAATTCGTTTGACAAAGAAGTTTCACTTCTGACATATTTTTCGTCCCGTTTATTCGGATTAAGTTATGACCACATATTTCAATAAATTAGAAATTATGTACAATTGTCATTCAACTTTTTTATTTATTGGATCTTGATGCGGTACGAAGTTTTCCGGATCAGCTAGTATATTAATAAAAAAGGTAAGGAAACAGTCTATTAATAACCCACTGCTAGGCACAGCAGGCTACACGTACCCCGGAACCCAGGATATTAAGGGAAAGCATACTAATGGATTAAAATATTGTTTATTTCAAAGCACGTAAATTCCTTTTTTCTAAAAAGAAAATTTGATGACTTTTCGTAACGAATATCTCGTTGACAGAATATAGCTTTGATATATCTTATATACCAATATATATATTGTTTAGCTGTTTTTTTAGACGAAGATCACGACGTGTATAGAAGTGAAAAACTTGCACTCTCTTACTCACTGAAAACGTAGACGCTTCAATAAGGACAGATTTCTCCATATTCCCACAAAATCGGGAAGAATTTATGATTGAATATTGGTTTTTTTTTTAAACAAATAAATCGAGAAGATAGATGTATACTATATTAAACACCACGAAAGAAAGAGAAAGGAAACATATAACAACTATTACTTACTTAAAATAAAAATTAATATTTGCAATGTCTGGCTTTCGGTTTGATCCGGCTAATCTTAAAAACGACTGGACTAATTACGAGGAAACTCACTAACACATAGTGACACATAAAAAGAATAATATGAATTATTTTAAATAGAATTGTGCATGAGGACTAGAATTTTCAAGTGTATAACTATGAACGTGAGCTGACCTATTAGCGCTTGACTCTGATCTAGCTTTACAGTAAATAATGATATAAACTAAGATGGTAGCGTGCTTGCCTGGAAACTATGTACATTTATAACTAACTCCTATACCTAGATAAATTAGCAAGACTAGTTTCCTAATTTTGCTTTAATCGGAATGAATCTGGCACCTCTGTTAATCTTATTTCATGATGAGAAATCGACGTCTTTACGCTCTGGGTGTGGGACTCATGAACAAGTAGGAATACCCACTAAGACCCAGCGAAAAAGCTCGACATCCTTGGGGTACGCTTGCGCAATCCACTTTGGCACCACGGATGAAGCCGTCTCATCTCATTCATTCATGGAGAGGGAAAAAGATGTGCATATCTATGCATCCTGTTACCTCACCTCCTCTGTTGCGGGGGAGCATGGACGGCATTCTGTCTCATCCTCTCCGTTGCTTTCTTCAGCCACATAACAGATTCGCAGAAGGAGGTATCTGTCCTTCAGCCCGCCTCGTTAGCTAGCATTGCGTCAACTAAATCACCAACTAGAGTTTCCCCCCGATCAGCGACAACAGAACGTGTCTCTGAGGTCCCCATGTGGAACGTGGTGCGCTGAATCTATGGAAGAACTACGCTCATGGCAAGGCACTGACTCCACACATTGAACAATCTGGTGCAGATATTTACCAAAACTTCCGCGACCTGTCAATACCTGCACCAGTCTGTAGGAGAGCTATCTATGACTTCTGAATAGCCATTTATCCAGGTGGGGACGAATCGCCTCCATGGTTACACGTGCTGGGGATGATATGCTCCTTCCACGGTTCTATTAAGGTCTTATCCTGAAGAACCCTTCTTCTCTGAGCCTCAGCATTATCAGGTATCCTGCCTCTGGTTCTGAAACCTACAACAGCCCTGCGCTGATAGACAGCTGCAAGAATTTCAGCAGAATTTTTTCATTTCATTCATTAAATATACATAATTCATATTAAGAAAATATAATTTTTACCTACCAACCATGAAAACTCATAAATAATAAAATTGAAAACAAATTTATTACATGTTTTCATGTAAGGCGTCGCTGTCTTAAAACGCGTGTCTTCAATATTCAACCATGGGAAAACAAACTACTAAAACACCCCGGAAAGTCATAAAAAAGGCAATTGGGTCAACCTTGAAAGCAATATTGGGGTTGCAGCCCTTGCTGTAGGTACGGCTATTAAAATCGTTTTAAGGTCAACATATTAGTCTTGTATACGATAAGCTTTATACATATAATATTCTTTACATAATCGTGTAGGTTATTGTAGGGCTGGACCGATTTTCAAGTTTTTGTGATACGTAAAAAGGTATGTAACAGCCCATTATTGTCCCACTGCTGGGCACAGACCTCCTCACTCATAAGAGAAAGTATTTTTAGAGCAAAGACTTACAGTTACTTCACTGTGGGTTGGCAGGCATATAGACTGGACGGCCTCCCTGGCGTAGTGGCGTGAGACTGCGGTTTGCTCGCAAAAGTTCCGGATTTGATCCCAGTAGGGCTTATTTAGTAAACTCATCTTATGGACGAAGAGGGTTCCACTGGGTTTTAGTGGGTATTGCAAGGTCTCCTTCCTCGCCCAGTTCCACTTTCCTGACCTAAGAGCATTTCCCAGCGAAATAAAATAAAAAAGAGCTTATTTAGGAAATTGCATTAAGAGAGAAATTGATTGAGGCTTCGGCCGTAGCTAGTTACCACACTACCAGCGAAGGCGTACTGCCAAGCAAGAGATTGTGCTGTGTAGAAACCATAAAAGGTAAATTACCTCTTGCCACAATAATATCTGGTGTGATCACAATCAAGTACTATTCTGTCAGCATTACCATTATTTATTCAGTTAGCTTTAACAATAGTAACGGAAAAAAGATATACCGCTAGTAGAAAAAATTGTACTAGTAGAAAAAGTAGTTAAGTCAAATAAAAATTCTATTCTTTTCTATTCAAGGAGGCTTTCACAGATTATATGTTTAGCAATGAAAGTGGCCGGCGAACGGTATCTTCCTTCTGTGAGATGACAGACTCACCACCAGAGATGAAGAGGGAAGCTACTGCTGAGGCCACCTCTATCCGTAGAAAGCGACCAGGAGCCAGGAGACGTGCCATTGCGCGTTTCTGTCATTCAGAATGGTCGGAACAGACGATGTCCGGCTTCCCAGAGAGTAATGTCCCCACTGAACCTCTGGTGCTCCTATTCAAGACTTGAGGGTCCAGCTGAGTGGGTATTTTATTCTTCTGCGTGCTCCATACACCTGGTTAAAGGTATAACTTCCATCCGGGGTTCGTAAATAAGGCTACAGCTGAAAATCGGCGCCGTGTGTCAGTTATATGGTATACGGCTTATGCCGAGCTGTTCTGCCTTTTTGGGGCTGTGTGGGGGTTGCGCAGCATTCGAACCACTTGCTGTGGTTTGGATGCTGCGCAATTATCAATTATCAATGAAACAATTATTAATCATTAGTATATATGCAAGTGTATGTGTGTATGTTTATATATATAATTTAAGTGTATTTGTAAAACACGGCTCGAAATAAAGATTTCTTTCTTTAAATGCATTTCACAGCGGAAAAAAGGCTTTCACAGTTATATTAAATAGTCAAATATTATTTTTACCCGAAATCATTATCACTGATAATATTATACTTGATACTTTATACGTAGGCAGTCGATGTATACTAATACCTAATCTTTAAGACTTCAGAAACGGCCTTAGGTCCTAAGCTGACACATTTCGGAGATACCTCGTTATTTAAAGTAGCGTGGCTACTGACAAGTTTCGTTCTGCCAACATCACTTCACCCACTTTGTGTACAGTTTGCAGGAAAAGTGGAATTAAAAATAACAGAGTTAAGTTTAAATAATTGATTTAGATTGTCCGGCCGAGTTTTTTTATTGGCCCCTGTAATTTGCCTTCGCTTTTAAACGTGTGTTTGCTAATAGCTAAAATTTTTAAAATACCACAACAGACACAGTTTATAAAATACCACAAAAAAGATTAACGACCTCCGCCACATGCTGTGTTAGTAATGGCCATTTTGTAACTGATTTATTTTTTGTTTTCTCTATTGTCTGGTGTTATCTCTACGCATATTTTGTTACGACAGTTACTGAGAAGCGATATAGATAATACACATTATGACTTTAAAAGAAAGTGACATGGGCAATCTAAGAGATAAAGATTAAAACAAGTTTTGAGTGTGTGTGCAAGGGTGTGCTTGAGTGTGTGTATGTATTTTTATTGTGTTTTTGTTTTTTATATTGCGGTTTTGACAAATGGAAGAAGTAAGAGCTCCAATCTGAAATATATGTGTTTGTAAGTGCTAGACGGGCGATGAAAGCATTTTGTGCATAATTTGTACTTGTTTTGGTTCAATCTCGAGTAAGATGACAATAAACTGAGATAATCAACTTTACTGGTAATTATTCCTTATAATAACATTATATCACTTACTTATCGTCCTAGTTTTAAGGAATTTGTTTTTAGTAGCAACAGGGTTCCTCATAACTTTTGAAATCCTTAAATGCCAAATATTTCCATAATTGTTTTTGAACGGACTAAAGTCTGTACATGTATGGTGTAGTAAAGCAGCCAGATGTTACTGGTGATTTTTGAAGTCATGTTACATGTACACATGTATAATATAGTATTTTTTGAATGCTTAAAAATATTGTCTCATTTGTCTAGTGGGTAGCATGTTCGACTACAGACATAAGGTCCTGGGATCGAGCCCCAGGTATTGACAATCTGACGATCTTAATTTTAATCTAAATATTAATCAAATCTTAATTTTCTATTAAGATTTGACTAATATTTTCCCGAAATTGGGAAGTTGGCGGTGTGCTCCATCCCCTGGCCTAGGAGAGTACGTTAAGCCGTCGGTCCTGCGCCTGATCTCTGTCCGGTCGTGTCGGATTTCAGTCATAGCAAAATATGAGAGTGAATGAATAGAGAGTGCACTTGTGTACTATGCCTGCCAATCCGTAGGGGAGCAGCGTTGTAGGTCTATACTCTAAAAACCCTCCTATGCGTGAGGTGCCCAGCTGTGGGACGTTAATGGGCTTATAAGGTTCGGTGCAGGGAGATAAGTTAAACGTCTTTCCACTTTGAAATAAGTATTTATAATGCTCTCTTAATACTAGTTACAACGGTTTATATACTCTTAAGTCTAGGAGTGTCTTATAATTATGCCTACACTCCACGCCCTGCCAAAATAAAAAAAGCAATAAAATTCCAATTTTATTTATTGTTTAATACTACTAATATAATTATTTTGAATACAGTTTAGTTCTATTTTTATGAATAATTTTTTCCTTATTGTTACGTAAGATTTTTACATTTGGTTCGAGATCTTCCAGAACTATCTTCTACAAGGGTTTATATACTCTTAAGTCTAGGAATAATATCTTATAACTATGTCTACACTACAGGCTGCGACTTACCTTACCTTATACATTCAATACCATTCGTTTGATAAATTCTATTTGCTTAGAAGCTCTGTTCGTCTGAAAAATGTCGATTTTTATGCTTAAACCCCTGACGAAATATATATATGATACAGACTCTAACTAGATAGAAGTTTAAAACGTCCAACAATCTATCTTGTTTCTTGTATCAATTTTTATAAGTTTATATATGTATATAACGTGGATATAAATTCTGACACTGACTGTACATCCCAAAAAGGGTAGAACCGTAACATAATTTTACTCTGTCTAAAATACGAGGAGATATTTTCTACTCTAATAACAATAAAATAAGGTTTATAATAACTATTTCGAAACGTGTAAACGAATTTAGATGGCGTATAATGCCATTTTTGTTATGGATTGTGTATGAATAATTTGGTCATATATATTTTTGATTTAAGAAATACGGTATTTTATTACTACACTAGCGGACTAAGAGTACGACGACATTTGATGCTTATGTAACTAAATCGATATTAGAACTTAAATTTCCGATCTCTCGTTTTAAATGATATTCAAATTTAAAAAGATTTATCAAATAGGAGCCGGAACAAACTTAGTATCGCGGTAAAATACTGTGACAGAGAACTTTTACATAGTCCCCCCGTAGTCCTGATCTAATAAAAATATAAAATTCACATTCAAACATGGTCATTCGAAACCTGAAAACATAAAAAAAATCATCAAAATTGGTCCAGCCTTTTAGTTTTTCCGATACACTCAGGAAAATTATATATGATGGAATAGCTGGCGGTGGATCGTCTTTCAAAAACAATGACATCAGCAACGTTGACGGCAATCTCATAATTATTCTTGTAATCCTCCATAGTAACGATAAATATTAACTTCGTCGTCGTCTTAACCGATGGACGTCCACTGCTGGACAAAAGTCTCTCTTATATATTATATCCAGCGACCCACCTGATGTCATCGATCCACCTGGTGGGGGTCTGCTGAAGCTGCATTTTCCGGTGCGAGGCCGCCACTCTAGTACCTTCGGGCCCCAACGTCCATCGGTTCTGCGAACTATGTGCCCTGCCGATTGCCACTTCAGCTTTGCAATTCGGCAGGCTACGTCGGTGACTATAGTTCTCCTACGGATCTTCTCATTTCTGATTTGATCACGTATCACCATTGCCCGCTGAGGGATTCTGAGTCTTCTAATAAGGCCCATAATCAGCGGCCATGTCTCGAAACCATATGTAATTGCTGGTAACACGCACTGTTCAAAGTCTTTAGTCTTCAGGTAATGAGGTATTGTGGATTAAAACATGTCCCGCAGTTTTCAAACCGCCGCTGCCCATCTAAGTTGGATTCGGNACGGTGACGGCAATCTCATAATTATTCTTCTAATCCTCCATAGTAACGATAAATAAAAACTTCGTCGTCGTCTTAACCGATGGACATCCACTGCTGGACAAGTCTCTTTTATATATTATATCCAGCGACCCGCCTGATGTCATCGATCCACCTGGTGGGGGTCTGCCGAAGCTGCATTTTCCGGTGCGAGGCCGCCACTCTAGCACCTTCGGGCCCCAACGTCCATCGGTTCTGCGAACTATGTGCCCTGCCGATTGCCACTTCAGCTTTGCAATTCGGTAGGCTACGTCGGTGACTATAGTTCTCCTACGAATCTCCTCTTTTCTGATTTGATCACGTATCACCATTACCCGCTGAGGGATTCTGAGTCTTCTAATAAGGCCCATAATCAGCGGCCATGTCTCGGAACCATATGTAATTGCTGGTAACACGCACTGTTCAAAGTCTTTAGTCTTCAGGTACTGAGGTATTGTGGATGAAAAGATGTCCCGCAGTTTTCCAACCGCCGCTGCCCATCTAAGTTGGATTTGGAGGTTGATCTCTTTTTCGAAGTTGGACCTACCTAATTAAAATTAGATCGTGTGTCCCAGGTACTCGTCTACAACTTAAACGGCGGAGTTCTCAACAGTGACTGGGTGGATGTTTGACATGATTTTTGTCTTATCCATGTCCATTTTAAGGCTCACCTGTTGAGACACTCTGCAGAGGTCATCGAGCAATGTATTGAGATCTTCCAGAGTCTCTGCCTTTACAACTATATCATCGGCAAACCGCAAGTATAATAACTTGTTTGACACAAGTAATAAATTGTTTGCTTTTGATTAATCACTTTATTGCATTTAATTTAAACACATACGAGTAACTGGAGTTGTAGCCTGCATAGTTTCAGATCTTTGTTCTGTTCTTAGAAGAACCCTACAACAAACTCAGTCGCATGTCCTTATTTTTAACCGATTTCAAAAAAAGGAGGAGGTTATCAATAGGTCTGCATATTTTTATGTGTTACCTTATATCTTCCGACTGGGTGAACCGATCTTGTTGATTTTTTTATATGAAAGGTAGTGCTTGTGGTAGAGTTCTATTTTTTTTCGATTTCTGATGATGGCATCCATGAAAAAACCGTATAAGTCTTAAATTTGCAGTAAGCATGCAAATCTACAATTAACTCAAGATCACGCCAACCTATTTCGAAGATTCGTTTTTATTGAAAAGGATATACTCGTACTTTACGATAATCTGCAGTATCTTTAATAGGCTATCCGGATATTTGAATCACCTACCGTAACGTCAGTATGGTCAAATGATTGCCGTAGTTAATTATGATGATCAATGGAACTCCTCAACGGCTTACAGTAAGAGTGCGATTTATGGCAGAATATATAACTGTCTTTAATCAAATGGCAATGAGCTTATCTGTGGTCGTAAGAAGCCTCTAGCGAGTTGTCACCCGCGAAGCCTTGGTGACGGGCGCAAGAAATAAGTCCGCTTCGTGTTTTTATATAAATTTGAAGGGAAGTGTGGTCTCCCACTTGTTAATTGGCTTGTGGAGCCAGTGAGACACTATCGTCGCGTTTTGTAGGCTCTCGTAGCTCCCCAGTGAAAGGTGGCGAGTCATAACGCGGCTAGATTAGCTCGCCCATGCGTTGGCCGCAATACTCCTTCCTTCCTGTGGATTTTGGAGTGGACCAGAGAACCGGCGTCGCCATCAGCAACTTTGGATGCCTTGGCAGGTTACACACTCTTCATATTTTAATAATACACATACAAATACACAATCACGTTCCATTCATCTGCCAGGGCTCGTCGCCGTCGAGGAGATAGGCGCCGGGAGACCAGGTAGGTGTAAAATTCACTAATTCTGTTTGACCCCTCTGGAATCTCTCGTATAATTTCTCCTCCCGCCGTCTGCAGTAATCGAGGCTACCTTCACCACTATGGGCCCTGGTGATCCTTGGTAGCCTCTCATGCCAGGGTCACGGCCGGCGTGAAAATTCAGATTCAATAAAATAAATAAAAATTATAACAAAAAAAGGACCGCCTTCACCACAAACTCTTACAAATATTTTTTTTTTTTATCCGCTTTCCCCCGATGTGGTAGTCGGAGACTTTGTTTATCTTTATTTCTTTTTCATATTGAGTTTTTTATCTACTTATGCTATTTTTATCGGTTACGTTTACATTTTGCACTTATTCTATTTATCATTATATTAATTACATTGGTTTGTCTCTATTATCTAATTTTATTCTATTACATTTATACCGTATATACTGTTTTATTGTACCATTATTTCTATTGTCTATTTTTATTACATTATAACTCTATGTGTTACTTCTTTCGGTGTTATCTATTATTTATTCGCTTTACATTCTTACATCTTATTTCTGTTTATTACTCTTTCTTTGCTGTCTTGTATTTTGCCTTATTTAGTTAATTTACAGTTTGTTTTTATGTAGTCTTATGTGTATGTATCTGTGTATGTATGTCTTGTAGTATTTTTCATTTGGTAATTTCGTGGTACCTTTATTTATTTATTTATTTATTTATTTATTTATTATAGTTCTATAGTTCTTCTATAGTATATCATGGTATATTGTGTTATTGATTTTGATTAGAAATTTTTTGGATCCGTCTGGCATGTACATTTTGTTTTTCCTATCGCGTTGTCGCGTTTCTTTTATTTGTCCGCCGTACTATCGTGTCTATGTACTCCATCAGTATTCTGGCGCTTTCTTTTTGCGTAAGTGTGTATTGTATAGTGTCTCTGTTGATTTTGTTGTTAATTTTTTGTTCTACAATATATCTTGTGTTAGTGTAAATGGGGCAGTCAAAGATGATGTGCTCGACGTCCTCCACCTCCCCCGGGTCACAGATGCACGATGGGCTCTCCTTCTTCTTGAACCTATGCAAGTACAAATATATTTATATCCTTTAAAAAGTAAAAAAATAATTGCTTATTCTGTTTTAGAGTTCTTCGTATTTTTACATTTGGAGTCGGTGTTAGCCAAGGTACCTCCATATATAGCTATAAGTTGTAACTACTGTGAGCGGCGCCGGAGCTCCAAAGTGGTCACGCGGGACACACCTAACATTGGCTTACGCCGACTCCGAATATAAGAATACGAAGAACTCTAAAAAATAATACGCAAATTTACTATACTTCTTAGAGCATATTAATTTGTTTGAAATAGTTGGTTTTAAAGGCGGTTCTGTTTTTGTTAAAATTTTTATTTATAACCATAACCACAACAATATATTTCTAATTATACTGTGATGACCCATGAAACATTTTTTTTTTGCAAAATAGTTAATTACCTCGCCTGAGGACAGAAAAGGGGCTGTGATGTGCTATTTTCACAAGATCTGTTAGACGGCATCGCAAATGAGAACCCCTTGACAAGTTTCTTGACATACATCTAGGAGACAGTGAAAAAAATTAGGTCCCCATACAAGCAGCCTTTTCCAAACGGTGTTACAATTTCTATTTAAAATGTCAGGTAACTAGCCCCGTATTAACTGTGTCCCACTGTTGGGCACAGGCGGTCACATTTAAAAGAGTTTTTGGAGCCCAGATTTTACATATATCTCAGAATTACTAAATATATAAACCATACCATATCTTTCATCCCGAAAGATATAATAATAAATTTTAAACACTTAGTTCATTAACTTTTACAAAATTTATCTTTCCAATTCACATTTTGATAATTTAAGAATGCTTTTATAACACTATTGAATTGTAAATACATATATTTTTCTCATAAACACATGCTTTAATTACGTATAATAAACAAGGATTCTTTCGCTTCTAAGAACCCACAACAAACTCAATCGTGTATCCCTTTCCTATTGTCATCATTACAATGAAGTTTTAATTTAGTTTACTTAAATTAGAGTACTTAAAAAACGGCTGGACTGATTTTAAGACTGCCTCATTGGTCTAGTGGTTAGCATGTTCGGCCACAGACATGAGGTCCTTGGTTCGAGTCCCGGGTCGGGCCAATTCAAAAAGCAATATTGAGTTTTCTCTTACGATTTTCTCAATATTTGCCTGAAGTTGGGAAGTCGGCGGTGTGATCCACCCCCGTGCCTCGGAGAGCACGTTAAGCCGTCGGTACTGCGCCCGATCTCTCTTCGATTGTGTCGGATTTCCGTCACATCAATCTATGAGAGCGAAGGAATAGAGAATGCACTTGTGTACTATGCCTGCCAACCCGCAATGGAGCAGCGTGGTGGGTCTATGCTCTAATAACCCTCTCTTGTATGAGTGAGGAGGCCTGTTCCCAGCCGTGGGACGTTAATGGGCTGCTACATACATACAAATTAGAGTAATTCATTCACTTACACGTTTTTATATCTTCTAACATACCTTTCAAATTATAGTATTATTTTGCAACTAGCTCTCTTTTAATACAGATTTTGAATTTATAAAATGTCATCTTTAGAATGTCTTCTGGTAGTATAATATAGAAACGCATACGTTTAAATATAAATTAAAAACTTTGTGGCTGATGTGTCTGTATTATAAGAAATGTAAAATATGTATATTTATATTTATCTGTACTGCAAGTTTAAGTTATTAGGTATAATTAGTGTAAGTATTATAATTAAATCTTTACACTAGTCTGTAAGTCTTTTATGTTTTACGTTTTAAGTTTTTTCTTTTTATTTGACGTATTGCTGATGTCCGTGGCCTCACAAGGATTTAGCTGAAAAGCAGCGCTGTGCGTTCTTTGCCTGCTAAAAAGAACGCATAGCAAATTGCTGAGCTACATTCCTTTTCGAATTGTTAATTATTATATCTATGTTTTGTTTAATTTGTATTAGTTGTACAATTCGAATAAACGTTCTTTCTTTCTTTCTTTCATATATCCGTAATAATATTCATTTATACAGCCAAATGAGCAAGACACACAAGAAATAAAAACAAACTTGTAATTCCATGTTTTAGAGTGAAGAACGTTCAGATATCATTTGTCGCGTTGAGCAAGTTACCAGAGTCACTTTGCCTCCACATAGTTTTAATAAATATATTAAAAACGTCCTATTACAAAAAGCATATTATAACATTAAAGATTATTTAAGTGACAAAGAAGTTTGGACGTGATTCCAGTGGCATATGAAAGCTAAACACAATGTAACGTACAAAAACTATGTTTAATGGAGTAACCGTTGAGTTTCTTGTCGGTTCCTTCTGCTTTTTGAGCCTACTTGAATAAAGACTAGTTTTTAGTTTTTCGCTGGGAAAAGGTCGTGCAACACCCACTACAACCCAGCCGAACTCTCTTCATCCATGATTGAGACACTAAGGGATTATCTTTCGCATGTGGCCCTGGTGTCCCAGATAAGTCCGACTGAGGATTCACGGAGGCCCCACCTCATCCAGTGGTATTTTTTCGTATCCGAAGCCCACCGATTATTTTCTCATATTATTAGAGGTATATAAATATTCCACGGTTATGAAACTTCCACATTTACCTTCACCGAAAAGCACAATGATACATTTTAAATTAACAGGTATAAAAGTTTAACAAATTTAGATTAACCACTCAATCGGACATATAACAGATTTTCCCATATTTCCATTGCTTCGGCAATATGTCTGGATGAACGCGCCTTTATTATTGTGTAAATAGCACAAATATATTGACACAAGAGAAAAGAAATTTATAAAAAAAAATTGAACTCAATAATTTTATTATAAAATAGCTGTATATTATTTTAATGAGCGAAGGTTTTTTCAAAGGAAAAATGAATAAAATGTGACAGGAATTTTGTCAGGTGCCGTAAATTAAACAGGAAAACGCTTTATAAATAAAACCTTCAGCGTTTATTCATATTTAATGCCCTTCAATCATTTATAATTAAACGAAGCACTAAAAGTGATTCACAAAAGAATTCCACTATTGGGATAATTGGTGGAGAGAGCATTTATAAAATACGACACGATTCTTGTTTAATTTCGGCCCAATTTTTACGCTCTTCCTCTCGTGCTTATGCAGGAAATGACAGTAGACCTAACAGGTAAATGAGACTCCAAAAATATTTTATTTATTGCTGACCCTTTAGCGCTTGACTGTGATCTCACCTAATGATGCAGTTTAAGATGGAAAGAGCTAACCTGGTAAGAGATATTTTACTTCATATTTCTACGCAGCATTGTACCGGAAAGTGTTTATTTTTCTTAACGGAATGTGTTTGCTTGTAAGGTGGTATCATTCAAATAAATTAAAAATGGCAGTAACAGTATCGAATCTAGGGCTTCTGGTAGCAAAGCGAGTATTTGCTGAATGCGTCAGCGGATATTTAGACTCCAACACCTGGATGAAAAGGGTTTACCTGGCTTTTAGTGGGTATCTTGGTATAGCCAGTGAGTTCCATACCGTTGCAATCGAAGTTTACACTTCATCCAGCGTGCATAAAGCATTCTCCAAAGAGAAAAACCATTGCCCCCAAAAAACAAACAAATCTTATACGGCTGGATACAGACTACACTGGGAGAGTGCCCAGCTCGGAGATCCCTGCCGCAAATTCTAACGTCGCAACGATTTTATGCTGCTATCCAGGTCACTCCAGTATATCGTCGAGTCCGGGTGTTGCCACTGCCACTGTATCGTCTTCGCCGTCATCGCCTACGTCCGGAAGTGGCGGCAGCAGGAGCACGAGGCAAGGGACGCCCAGTAGTTGCTGTCCTTTGATTTTAGCTGGCAATGCCGTGGAGATGTGTATGCAAGGAGTTGTCCACTAGACCAAACATACTTCGCGCAATTTGGCATATAAACTTCTCCACGGCGAGCGTCCGTATGTCACGATGTATGACATCATTTCTGACGTACCTAGGAGCTCCCACTTATTCAGCTGATTGAGCTTGAGCTTATTGGCTGCAGCCTTTGCTTTTGGTACCCTGAGCAGAAAGAGTATCAGGCTGGAGTCGCATATATAAGTCTGGAGCGGACGTACGAGTCGCCACTTTAGCGTCATCAGGGGCGGGACAATCTACTGTTATTTCCGTTACTGCATTAGAAAAAAACAGGGCCGAGCATTCAAACGGTTACAACAGGTTACAGATACACAGTATTTGTAAATGTTTTGCTATTATAACCGAGTCGTTGTCGTATCGTATCCCGTATTATTAAAAGCGAAAGACATATCAATTTCACTCGTTGCGCGCGGCGGCTGTGTCGGCCGCGAAATCCTGCATTGCGTGTTCCCCAGTAATAATAAATGAAAAATAGGATTATACAACACCCCTTTATTGCTGCTGTGGTTTTTGCGTAAATAAAAGTCCCATTTGAACAATATAAAATGAACAGTTTAATTTATGTTTTATAAAATTATGCCCGGTTGTAATCAAAGCGAATGTACAAAGTTTTGATATATTATTCAGGTCCTACATTTAGCTCACACTATACCTTTATATATTTATATACTGATAGTTCCTACATACATATACAATAGCAAAAGTAAAAGCATTTTTACTGTTTTGTTGCACAATACTATCTTTTAGCCTTATTAATTATATGCACTGAAATAATAGATACTTTTACCAATTAAAGTATTATTATTTGCTGCAGTATAAATCTTAATTTTGGGTCTTTATATCTTTTATTTATTTGTTATGAAAAATCCTCAGCATCTTAACTATTTTACACACAAAATAGCATGAATAAATATATCTCTTATAAATCTCTTATAGATATCGATAACATGTTCAAGTTTTCAATCGTTAACAAAACACTTTTTTTTATGAAATATATTCAAGTTTATATATATTTTTAAAACTTGTATTAAACGAAACATGATGTTTGCACAATATTTTCCAAACTTAATATATTATTTCTTTTTATATTGTGAAAAATTGTACATCGCTATTGAAAGTGTTTAAAGTTCATGCAAAATGAGGTCCCCACCCTCTTTAGAATGATGGAGAGCAGCGAGAGAGCATGGTATGCTACGAGCTACGCTCTCCTTCTGCGGGGATGTCATGACGTGGAAGGAGATGGCGAAACGGTTGAGGGAAGCGAACGTGACCAGTTCGACCGTTCGCAGGAGAAGGCCGGAAGGAGGCGAGAGGCCTAGATCGCCGTCTCCCTCCTTAGGTGACCTTTGGGTAACGGAATCGGGGCCCGTTGCCCAACAAAGAGAGTTCCCGCGAGGTGGTTGGTGGCTTGCCAGGTGCTCCAGGCAATCTACCTTCGGAGTAAGTTTTGGTCAATGACCGAGTTGGGCTTAAACAGGCACATCGCTGGCGGGGTTGCGAATGGCTATCAGTTCGTTCTCGTGACTCCGTCTCCGAGTGATGTAGGATAACAGCTGGATTTTAGCCGGTATGAGTCCGGCATTGGTACTCTGGAATATATATATATTCCAGGGTACCTATTCCGGATATATTCCAGGACGAGGATTTCCCAGCGTTAAAAAAAATGAGGTAGTTACTGCCTTTTTTTCATAATAATTGTTTTGAATAAAATAATTACCCGATGTTTAAGGGTTTCCAGAGGATACTGTGCATTTTTTGTCAAGAAATATACCTTATAAAGGTTGTACTACTTGAATTAGCGTGAATACCGACAAAATAAAAGCTTGCACTTCAATAATAACCACAACTTGTTTACTCCTTTTTTATTGCAGGATTATACTCGATCCAACGCAATCGATGCTAATTAAAATGAAATAATAATTAATTACCCACAATCTCAATTGTCTTCATAAAACAATGCTTTAACCACTTTATGCTCTCGTGGGTAAAGTTAATTATTTACATTTGCATGAAAATAAGTATTTCATCTCTATCAATTATTATGTTATTATAGGACACGACTCATAAAAATATTAAAAAGCTGAAATGAAGAGGTTTTTTTAAGGGTTACAGCTCAACGCTTGTTTGTGATCTCTCCTGATGGTAAGTGATGGTACTATTTGAGATGAAAGCTCGCTAATCTAATAAAAGGTGATTTACCTCTTATGGTTTCTGCACAGCGTCATATCAGTATTCAATTTTTTTTAAATAAGTCGTACGTTTTTCCTTATAAGCTACTAATAACCAGAAGACTTAAAAAAATTAATTGTCTACGTTCATCCAGCTAGATAATGGTCATTGTGGCAGAGACTCTGGAAGATCTCAATGCAATGCTCGATGAACTCAACAGAGCTTCTCAACAGGTGGCCCTAAAAATGAACATAGATAAGAAGTTATGTCCAATATCCATGTTCCGCTCCACCCAGTCATCGTCGAGAACTCGGCACTCGAAATTGTTGACGAGTACATATACCTGGGACACATAGTCCAACTAGGTAGGTCCAATTTCGAGAAAGAGGTCAACCGCCGAATCCAACTCGGTTGGGCAGCGTCCGGGGAACTCCGCCAGATATTTTCGTCCGATATCTCTCAGTGCCTGAAGACCAAAGTCTTAGAAAAGTGCGTGTTGCCAGTGATCACCTACGAATCGGAAACGTGGTCGCTGACTATGGGCCTCATACGAAAGCTCAGAGTCACTCAGTGTGCGATGGAGAGGGCTCGGAGTTTCTCTACGCGATCAAATCAGAAATGAGGAGATCTGTAGTAGAACCAAAGTCACCGACATAACCCTACGAATCGCGAACCTGAAGTGGCAATGGGCGGGGCACATAGTCGGAAGAACATATGGAAGTTGGGGCCTGAAGGTGCTGGAATGGAGACCCCGCACCGGACGATGTAGTGTAGGAAGACCCCCCACAAGGTGGACCGACGATATAAGGAGGGTCGCTGGTGGTTGCTGGAGCCAGGCGGCGCAAGATCGTGCCTTGTGGGCATCATTTCGAGAGACCTATATCCAGCAGTGGACGTCCATTGGTTGAAGAGACGACCACGACGACGACAACGACGACGACGACGATCCAGCTGGAAATCGAGGCCAGTATAGCGAAGTCGGTAAAAACTAAAGTTATAAGAAAGAAGTTTTAATGCTAGTCTGGTTTAGTGATATTAAAATACGTGTGATACCAACAAACCCTCAGTCTTAGAGTCATTCTCCATTTTCAACATACGTTAAGACTAAGTGTCGGTTTCGATTCCGGGCTCGATAAATTTACCTATTTAATAACTCTTTATTACACAAAGTGTCAGAAAGATTAGAGATGTTATAAAACCTTTAAAATTTGATTTGTTCTTTTAAGAAATATACTTGATAAGTTTTAGGAAGAAATGACTACGAAATTGTTATTAAAACATATAATAAAAAACTGAAATTGACATTAATTTAATATTGATTTTTTATATTAATTTATTGCGATCTTTGCATTTCATTTTGAGTTGCCCCCTTTAACTATAAACTTGCCTCCTGTAGAGCGTGGGCCCAACATTGGGAAAAACTGCTCTCAGGTAACGTAGTCCGAAAAGGCGGTCTTACAGCCTCACTTTTGGAGAGATAAATTAAACTGCACTACAAAATGCAAATAAGGACACATATTTCCTTTAAAAAAATCTTTTTAAGATATACAATTCCATAGTAAATTAATTTGATCTATTTCGTGAGGTTTTTCAGCGTTTGCTTGAAACAAATCACACATCACATAAAAAATCTTTGAATTTTTCATGTTTTGTGTATTATTATATAATACGTATTTATCTATACTAAAATTATAAAGAAGAAAGATTTGTGATTTTGTATGTAAGTAAGTATGTATGTATGTATGTTTGTTACGTTTTCACACAAAAACTACTGGACCGATTTCGAAATTTTTTTCACCATTAGAAAACTACATTTTCAATAAGCAATATAAGCTATGTTACTTTCTCAAAAAAAATAGGGATCCCTAATAAAAATGCATTAATGTAACCCAAGGTGTGAAAAAATTGGTCACATAAAATCTGACATAGCGTGCGCTGCGAAAACTATTAAAGATAGAATAAAAAAATGTGGAACAATATTATAGAACGTATTAATATCTACAAAAAAGTCCGTGATACCATATATCTAACTACTGTAGTTGTCACTATAACAACTTTTTTACATTTTAAAGTAAGTTAATAAAAGTGCCGACAGTAATCAATCCATATTATTCATACCTCTTTATTAATCCTTATCCAATTAAATGATATGTTATTAAAGACCGTTTCAATACCTGTAAAATACTATTTCAATTATAAAAATCGGATATTCAATTCAAAAGATACAACTAATTTAAAAAAAAATGTCTCCCGACTCGAACTCCTGTAGTGTATCTTCTCGATGTAAGTTCTGTAGCTGAACTAGGTTAAACCTGTGTTCCAGCTGCCAGTGCCGACTCCCTACCGTGTTTCATTTAAAAATACTTTATTTTGTGCTATGTTTAATATTAAAATATATTATTGTTACTATTTACTACAATATTTGGTATGTATATACAAGATCTAAACGAACAGACAGCGAGAGCGACTTCATCTTATTATATGTAAATATATATATATATATATAAAATGTAAGCGTGTTTATTAAAACCAAATGATTGTGTGTAGGATAAATTGCCGTTTTATAATGGAAACACGCTCTGACCCCTGTCACACCTGACTTATAACTGTCACGTGTCCAATTTGCATTAATATAGCATTCTTTGTGACTAAAATTTGCATGTAATCTTGTAAGGCAGCGACACTTTCTGTGGCAGTAAGTTGTAAAGGAAAGTCATTCTAATTCAGTGGAATCCACGTAAATCTATCCTGAAACATAATTTTTCGGTATGTATTTTAACTTCTCTAAAACACTGGATAGTAATTGAAGAGTTTTGTGTCTGTTCAAGTGTATTTAAAAATAGTTTAAACTCATAATTCGATTCTATAAGTATTCTGTGCTATGTAATTCAAATCTTAATTAATTTATTGACTGCATTCAGTTTTTATATTTATACGTTTCTCAATATTTGCTATTTAATGACGTGTAAATGTTTAGAGATTTTAATAATTGTAATAATGTTCTGTAAATATGACTGCCTCATTGGTCTAGTGGTTACGACTGTCTTATTGGTCTAGTGGTTAGCATATTCGACTATAATCATGAGGTCCTGGGTTCGAGTCCCGGGTCGGGCCAATTCGAAATCAATATTGAGTTTTCTATTGAGATTTTCTCAATATTTGCTGTTACCGAGAAGTTAAGGAGTGGAAGGCTATCCTGGTATGGACACGTTATAAGAAGGGAGGATAACCATGTATGCAAGAGGGCCCTTAATATGAGGGGCAGGGCCGGGAGTGGGCGACCAAAAACGTGTGGATGAACTGTGTGTAAGGGGTGTAAATGTAGAAATGACAGCTGGTAGAGTGAAATGGCGAAAGGAAACGTGCCGACCCCACCTAGTGGGATAAAGGCAAGGATATGATGAAGCCCGAAGTTGGAATGTTGGCAGTGTGATCCACCCCCGCGCCTTGGAGAACACGTTAAGACATCGGTCCTGCGCCTGATCTCTCTCCGCGAGTGTCGGATTGCCGTCACGTCGGACTATGAGAGTGAAGTAATAGTTTTTATTACGTGTTCATACCAGGATAGCCTTCCACTCCTTAACTTCCCGGTCACTGGTGCTTTCGTATCTCCACTGCATGCAATTTCCTTTCAAAATACTGAAAATTTCTTAACAGGAAACTCAGTAACAATTTTTGAATTCACTCGAATCGGCACTCGAGCCCAAGACCTCACGTCTGTAGCCTAACACGCCGGATGAAGTATACTTAGAACTTGCATCCGGGAATGTAGGATTCGCTGGTTGTACCAGGATACCCACTAAAACCCAGCGGAATCCTCTTCATCCAGGTGTCGGGGTAGATATGTCTGGTGACGCATTCAGCTCTAGCGCCCCGGATGAATCCAACTTAAGGTTTTAGTTGAGAGAGAACAGGCTAACCACTACGCCAGCGAGGCATTTCTTATTAAAATCTGATAATTATCCTATGAGTTCATTTAAAATATCTTATCGGAAAGCTCTATATATAAAGGTTATTTTAAAAACTCCTACCAAAACCGATGGTGTAAAGGGTTTCGCGTTTTTATGCTCCTAAAATCTCCTGCCCTCCCGACCCGTGCCTCAAACCAAGACCCGCATGTCTATAGCTGTACCAGCTGGCCACTGGATCAATAATCATCGAATATAGTAGCAATATTTTACAAATAAAAAGTTTTACAATTTACTTTCTATGTGTTCGTCTTACATACTATCACCACTTACCACCAGGTAAGATAACAGTTAACCGCTAATATGTCAGCAATAAAAAAAAGGAGTGATATTCGTTAACATTTGTCGAGAACCCGAGATACTTTTGAAAGTAGGACATCGTCTTCAAAACTTTGAATAAAAATGTGGAACTAACTCTCTTCTATACTTTTGAAGTGGAATTTTTAGTGATTGATGATGTATTATAGAAAACTTTATATAATTAATAATAATCCCGAAATTTTGTTGGCGATACACTGGCATACTCGGAAATGACGATGTAGCAAAGTTTTTCATTTGAAACAAAATTCTTTATTGTTGTTGTTTTCTTGCCCTTATCCCACTAGGTGGGGTCGGCACAGCATGTTTCCTTTCGCCACTTCACTCTATCCGCTGTCATTTCTACATTCACACCCTTAATACACATATCCTCTTTCACACAATTCATCCACACTTTTTTTGGTCGCCCTCTCCCGGCCCTGCCGCTTACCATCATATTTAGAACCCTCTTACATACATGGCTATCCTCCCTTCTCATTACATGTCCATACCAGGCTAACCTTCCACTCCTTAACTTCTCGGTCACTGGTGCTACTTTCACACTTCCTCTAATATACTCATTCTTAATCTTATCCAATTTTGTCACTCCACACATCCATCTCAACATTCACATCTCCGCTGCATGCAATTTCCTTTCATTCTCCCCCTTGGTGGCCCAGCACTTTGATCAATACAGGATGACAGGTCTTACGATCGTCTTATAAATCTTCCCCTTTAGTTTAAGGGGCATTCTGGCATCGCAAATTGTTCCCGAGACCTGCCTCCACTTCATCCAACCTGCATTTTTTGAAGATAGAGCCGAGGTAACGGAAATC
>JACTOM010000931.1:2784712-2869030 GCA_015832385.1 Elymnias hypermnestra | reverse complement strand
TTTGTTAAAAGAAAGTTGATAGAAAAATCGTATTATAAGTTGCAAGAGTATTTAGACGATAGAAACGCGTGGGAGTGAACGAGCTGCTCTAATTTGAATTGAAATATATTAAACTAATATGATATTGTAATGATGATGATAACAAATAAACAAAATACCCGACTGAGTTTTGGGCTCTTCTCGGATCAGGGCGCGAAGGAACCCTCGTAACTTTAGATTTTAAGTCGTTTTGGAGTATCATCATCAGACGTACATTAGAATTAGAGTGTGGAAAAGAAAAAAAAATATTATTTGCCGATTCAAAAGTGCTGTAATATGCCTACTTGAATAAAGATATTTTGATTTGATTTGATTTGAAATGTTTGGATTTTATTAAGCAATATATTATAGATTGTAACATACAAAATTATCTTTAAAAGAGTAACCGTTGAGTTTCTTGCCGGTTTCTTCTCAACGGATTCAACTTTCCGAACCGGTGGTAGATTTGTTAACAGACAGATTACTGACGATTAAAAGTCCTTCATGAGCCTACTTGAATAAAAAATATATTGATTTGATTTTCGATTAGCTATCTGTCTATTTCTAACAAAACTAGTCCAGTCGTTTCAGAGATTAGCCAGTTTCTTTCGATTACATTTAACGAAAAGCATCATTTATTGGTACAAAGATACCAAAAATTTGAGATAGTACACTAGCTATTAGATTTCATAATGAAATCTGTACCGCAAATTAATAAAATGCAGAGCTGTAATAAATAGCGACGCTGAAATGAAAATGTATTCACTTTACTTCGTAATTTCAGACTTGGAATTTTATTTGACTTTATCCAGACTCCGTAAGATCCCCAGGTGTACCTTAAATGGAGTTTATGTTTGAATATATCTTTCTGAAATAAAACCAAATATTTACCCGTGGAAAATTTTATTGCAATTTAAAAAGCTTCAACTCTTGAAATGCAGTTCGGGGGCGTATTTAAAAATGCAAATGGTTATTTCGTTCCCGAGTTGACACGGAGATACTCCGCGGTTTATCTGAAAAGAGATTTTAAATAGACATTAACCAATAAGGTGACATTAAAAGGACTTCATTTTATCACTGGTGAAGTCACTCAACGTCCCACTTTCGGGCATAGAGCTCATCACACATAGGAGAAAAGGTTATCGACGCTCACAACTCTTGCTAAACCTATCTGGTTCTGCAATCAATGTTGATGGTTTTTTTTTACAGTAAACTGTAGTTGTTTCCATGTAGAATTCTAAAAATAAATCCATTTTTCATTACCAGTAACAATCCAATACAAAAATTATTTTCTTTCGTATCTTAAAAGCCTAATTTCGCAATGCTTTTTTCTTTTGGTTTTCCATCATCAATTTTCCACACTTTAATCTCTCCCATATCTTTTAAAAGATCAGAAATTGCTTGTCTGTGTGTCTGGTATATACTCCAAAGTTTCTCCCAGAATATATAGTTTATTTTAAAGTATTTTTCTTTAAAACCCAGTTCAGACCCACAGCAGGAACCTTAGTTAAGCATAGTTTATTTTATTTATATATTTGAACAGTGAAGAAGCTATAATTGTCCATTCATATATAACAACAATGAAAAAAATAATAATATTTGTTTGTTTAATCCAATTCAATGGATTGTAGTAAATGTAAAGTATGCAAATAATTGGTAATACAAATATCTTGGGAACTCAACTAACCAGTAATAGAAAAGATAGGAAATATTATTAAATTTACCTCTTTTTCGCAGTTCTCAGACACAGTTTTCATATGATCCAGCCTTTTTTTGTTTCGGAATACAAGCGGACTTACAATTGTCATGAAACCTTGTCTTGAATATTTGTCGTCTTCTACTATACCTATCTATAAAACCAATAAATAAAATGTAACTCTTAGTACTGTATAATTTGTTTTATTAAAAAGAAGTTAAAGAAACTTGAGATTTTCTTCGAAACAGCGAATCAGTGTGTCTTCTAAATATATCAGAACTCTTCGACAGTTCACGCATTAATGTCTCGAAATGTAGTAATTAGTGACAGGTGACAATAGTTTACTGAAATTCAATAATCAAACCTATGTCACACTTTTGAAGTGAAACGCCTTAAAGTGCGTGAGGTTAAATTTTTTACGAACGAAACGCGTGATTATCGTCACGAAGATATGCAGCGTTTTTATTGCTAATTCGTTTGAAGAATAGGTAGTTTTAATATTTACAAATAACATGTGGCATTTTGATTTGCCACTCGTCATTTTATAATTTAATATACTATTTTTCACAAAATATAAAATCAAAATATTTCATAAATTCTATTTTTCAAATTTGAAATTCAAAAACAAAATTTAATTAATAATTTCTAATATTGACAAAAAGAATTTTAAATCCCAATTAAATTCCAAATCTTCCTTTTCTCTGTCTTTATCTCGAAAATCTGAAGTTATATACGATTTGTATAAATATAATCAACTCTTAAAAATTAGTTTGGCAAAGAAGTTTCACTTCTGACATATGTATTTTGTACGTACGCACTTTTACTTTTTTATAGAATAATTAAGCCAAAACAGATACAAAAAGGAGGAGGGAAACACCAGGAGGCGAAGTTTTGTTCTTATGTACTCCTTAAACTTAACCTTTAAGTCGGTACCTAGGTGGTACCAGAATTAAATGCGTTAACAATAATCTGGCCTTTACTATCTGGATGAAGAGAGTCTCACTAGGTTTTTTGGGAGTTCTAGTTAAGCTATCAGGTCCCACATTCCCGTTTAGAGGTTTATAAGTAAGAAAAGTTTATATAATTGGTTATACTAATACCTTTTCCAGCAAACAAGTGACGATGCAAGCAGATTTTTCAGGAAATGGTGGCTCTTTCCGAAGATACTCGAGATCAGCTTCAGTTGCATTGATGTTAGCCATACATGAGCGTGCAGTTACTTTAAGAGTCTTATGGACCACAGCTACTATTGGATTATCTGTAATATATTTAATTTAATACATACATAGCATTACGCCTTATTTCCATATAGGTAGGCAGAGACCACGTCCTTCTACTTGCACATCTCCTTCGCTTCTTTCATTTCCAATAAACCTTTCATACAAGTTCGTCAATTTAGAGTCCTCTTGACCTGGCCCTTATTTAAAATGTTCTGAATTTGACCCAGGAACGTTTGCCTTGGTCTCGCCTTCCAACTGTCCCATTCACTCTTGACTCATAAATCCTTTTTGTCAATCTCCTTTCATTCATTACGTCTACGAGCCAATCTAAGCATATTTTTCTCAATTTTAGTCTCTACATCTTCTTTGTGATAATAATTAAGGCTAACAGAGAAACAATGCTATGTGTTCTTAATAAATTTTATGACAAGATTAAAGAAATTAGCTTGAAAATGTTGTTGTCCTGATTTACAGCGACGAAATTATTTCTGCTTCCATCAATTCACGTCGGTTTTTGTCCATAAAAAAATGTTTTCTGAAAGTTCTGGGGAGCTCAAATACAATTTTATTTATTTATCTTACTAAAGAAATATATGACAAGTAACTAAAAAAAAATTAAAGTAAACAAAGGAAACCTTTTTTTATAATTTTTGAGATCAAAAAATCTTTCTGTAAACTTTAAATTTTTATGTCAAAGTAAAATGTATAATCTAAGAATTTTTTTATGCCATTATCATAATCATAATTTTGAAAAGCTTGAAAATATTGCTGCTATATTGAAGTATATATATTGTACCAGTAACATTTTTTAAATAAATAAACATTGATGATATTAAAGAACGACTTTAAATGTAAAGCTATATAATATTTATAGCTATTTAGTCTCAGTTTTGACTTAATGTTGTTATCTATCCTCGTCGTTGCTTCAACCGATGGACGTCCACTGCTGAACATAGGTCTCACGTAATGACGTCCACAAGGCCCGATCTTGCGCCGCCTGGCTTCAGCGGCTACCGGCGACCCTCTTTATATCATCGGTCCCTTTATACCTTGTGGGCGGTCTGCCTACACTGCGCCATCCAGTGCGGAGTCGCCACTCCAGTGCCTTCGGCCCCCAACGTCCATCGGTCCTTCGGACTATGTATCCCGCCCATTGCCACTTCAGGTTCGCGATTCGTAGGACTATGTCGGTGACTTTGGTTCTACAACGAATCTCTTCATTTCTGATTCGGTCACGTAGACTCTGAGCATCCGCATGAGGCCCAGCGCCAGCCCCATAGTATGTATAAATGAAAACTTTTATAGAAAATTACATTGTAATCATGATGAGATTAAAGAAGGGCATTCAATCAGATGTCCTTTTCTCTCATCATATTTCGTTGTGGGTTTTCTTTTCTTCTAAATCGTTCTTTAATATCATCATTTAACATACATATGTCGAAAAAACGATGCATGAGGGTTCAAAAATGTTTAAAAACTTGTATTTTTGCTACTGTTTTCATTTATAAAAAAGTAAACATACGATAATGTCGACTAAACTAAACTACTCCTGTGAAAGACATTCGCACTTCAAAGAACTTTCACAACTTATCTTTCATACTCACCGCTGTCAAGTTGTGAAGCCATTGGAATAAAGCAGACGAAGTAATAAATAAATTTGAATTTTACAAACATTTTCAACGGTTGCATAAATGAAATACGTCTGTAATAATGATATATAACAACAAATTACTATTTTAAAATGTATAGATGTAATCTACATACAGAAGTCATTACACGAGTCGTCGATTTCATATAATAACGCTTATTTCAATAGGATTGTGTTTTATGTAGTCTATACCTTCAACTGCCGTTTGTTTAAATTGTTATTTGTGAAGCTGTTGTCCGCGTAGTTCCTTATTTTGAGGGAATATGGGGAACGCCGTATTTAATGACCCTCTACATTCTAAAGGAAGTGAATTTGCTAATTTAAAATCAATTATGGATAGTTTGAAAGTTGTTGTGTTGAGTAAATGAATTTTAGTGGTCTAAAACCACCTTCACTTAATTGTTTTTCTAATGAAGCAAATTTGGTTCAGTTATTTTAAATTTCAAAATCAAATTACAAATTCAAATTCAAAATCGAATTCAAATTCAAATTCAAATTCAAATTCAAATTCAAATTCAAATTCAAATTCAAATTCAAATTCAAATTCAAATCCAAATTCAAATTGAAATCCAATCACATTTCGAATTTGATTTTTGATACCAACTTCCAATTTTAAATCAAAATTTCACATTGTGTACTTGTGTACTATGCCTGTCAACCCGCAATGGAACAGCGTGGTGGATCTTCGCTCAAAAAATCCTCTCTCCTATAAGTGGGAAGCCAGTGCCCAGGAGTGGGACCACAACGGCATGTTATGTCTAAAAATATGCTCAATTACTTTTTCCATAATATTCATGTAAAACATATACAGCGGTGGGTTTGACAGGCTTTTATCGTGACACCGCATCGCCACGATATGCGTCGCCACAACGGGAGGTTATATTTAATTGTTCATTATGCCATATTTTAAAATAATTTTCAATTTCCTTTACAAGTATTTATTACAATAATGTTGAAACTTTTACTATTCATGTCCTGATACAAGTTTTATAAACAATTTAATATAAATTTTGTGATAGCCCTACTATAAAACAAACATTTGCACTGTCACCACAATAATTTTATGGACAGCAACGATGTTCAATTAAATATCAATTTCCTAACATATATATTCCTGTACTATTACAATAATCAAGTTTAATTCTTTTTACAAATTACTAAGTTTAAACACAAAAATCGCTATACAAAAGTAAAACAAAATGAAAAGTTTTCTTATATGTTTAATTTATTAACTGCTATGAATAAATAGTGAAGGCAATTATTTCTACATCAGAATTATTTAGAATATCGGGGAATAAGTTTAACAGATATACGGGTAAACTTTCACATTTATATCTTCTGCATTTACAGATATTTGTAGAACATGTATATTTGCTAATTTGTTATATCGTCGTCGTCGTGGCTTCAACCGATGGACGTCCACTGCTGGACATAGGTCTCACGTAATGATGTCCACAAGGCCCGATCTTGCGCCACCTGGCTCCAGCGGCTACCGGCGACCCTCTTTATGTCGTCGGTCCACCTTGTGGGGGGTCTCCCTACACTGCGCCGCCCGGTGCGGGGTCGCCACTCCAGCACCTTCGGGCCCCAACGTCCATCGGTCCGTCGGACTATGTGCCCCGCCCATTGCCACTTCAGGTTCGCGATTCGTAGGGCTATGTCGGTGACTTTGGTTCTGCTACGGATCTCCTCATTTCTGATTTGATCACGTAGAGAAATTCCGAGCATAGCCCTCTCCATCGCACGCTGAGCGACTCTGAGCTTTCGTATGAGGCCCATAGTCAGCGACCACGTTTCGGAGCCGTAGGTCATCACTGGCAACACGCACTGTTCGAAGAGCTTTGTCTTCAAGCACTGAGGAGTATCGGACGAAAATATCTGGCGTAGTTTCCCGAACGCTGCCCAACCGAGTTGGATTCGGCGGTTGACCTCTTTCTCGAAATTGGACCTACCTAGCTGGACAATGTGTCCCAGGTATGTATATTCGTCTACAATTTCGAGTGCTGAGTTCTCAACGATGACTGGGTGGAGCGGAACATGGATATTGGACATAACTTTCGTCTTATCCATGTTCATTTTTAGGCCCACCTGTCGAGAAGCTCTGCTGAGGTCATCGAGCATTGCATTGAGATCTTCCAGAGTCTCTGCCATAATGACCACGTCGTCGGCAAACCGTAGATGAGTGATGTACTCGCCGTTGATGTTGATGCCCAGTCCGTTCCACTCCATAAGCTTAAACAGGTCCTCCAACGCCGCAGTAAAGAGCTTCGGGGAGATAACATCTCCCTGTCGCACTCCACGCTGCAGTTGGATAGACTCTGTGCTTTGGTCCTGTATACGGACTGACATGGTGGCGTTTTCGTACAAACACTTCAACACGTGTATGTACCGGTGGTCAATTCGGCATCTCTGCAAAGATCTCAACACGGCCCATGTTTCCACCGAATCGAAGGCTTTCTCATAGTCCACGAACGCCAAGCAAAGTGGCCGATTATACTCCTCGGTCTTCTGTATAATCTGCCGCAGCGTAAAGATGTGGTCTATGGTACTAAAGCCTTTTCGGAATCCGGCTTGTTCGGGGGGCTGGAAGTCGTCAAACTTGCGAGCGAGACGATTCGTAATGACCCTCGAGAACAGCTTATAGACATGACTTAGCAGCGCAATAGGTCTATAGTTCTTCAATAAGGTGTTGTCACCTTTCTTGAAGAACAGAACTACCACGCTCCTATGCCATGCCTTGGGCACCGTGCCTTCCAGAATGACGGAATTGAACATTCGCTGAAGGACTTTAAGAATGGGTTTTCCACCCGCCTTCAGGAGTTCCGCTGTGATTCCGTCATCACCCGGTGCCTTGCCGTTCTTCATCTGTTTGAGAGCCATACTAATCTCGTACAAGCTGACGTCCGGGATATCTTCGGTATAATGCCGGGTCAGTTTGGCACGGGGATCTTTAGCCAAACTATCAATAGGCTTGCAAGTCGATGTGTACAACTGTCCATAGAAACTCTCAACCTCCCTCCGAATCTCAGGTCCAGATGCAATGAGTTCGCCGTTATGGGTCTTCAGCCGCGTCAACTGGCTCTGACCGATAGACAAATCTTTTGCGAACACTTTAGTGCCTTTGTTGCGTTCGATGGTATCTCGTATACGCTCGGCATTAAAGTGTCGCACATCACGCTTTTGCGATTTAGAGATCTGTCTATTGATCTGCCGATATGCGGACGCGTCTGCTGTAGACTGCAAGCTCATTGCATGTCTCTGTTCCATGAGATTAAGAGTATGGTCTGAGAATCTCTTGGTTTGCTTTTTACGGGGTTTATAAAATTTCATCCCAACCGTATGGACAGTTTCCACTAGCCTATCGTTTAGCTCGTCCACAGATTCGCAATCCTCGAGGCAGGCGAAGCGGTTTTGCAGCTCTAGTTGAAAGCTCTCGGGGTTTTGGATATGCGCGCGAGTGGGTCGGAGCGTAGACTTCACCAGTCTGAACCGCTCTCGGTGTACGTTGATATTCAATGTGCCTCTTACCATACGGTGATCGCTCCCAGTTTTCACTTGATTGATCACAGAGACATCATTGAATATGTTCCGTTTCGTAGACATGATGAAGTCAATCTCGTTTCTCGTGGAACCATCAGGACTCAGCCAGGTCCATTTTCGGAGCGGCTGTTTCTTGAAAAAAGAGTTCATCATATAGAGTCCCTCCTTTTCCATGAAATCAGCGAGCATCTGTCCCCTCTGGTTCCGTTGCCCATACCCAAATTGCCCCACTCTCAACTCTGCCCCGCTTCGTTCGCCGAGTTTTGCGTTGAAATCACCCATAACAACGTTGTAGAAGGTCCTAGAGGTATGCATGGCTTTGGAAATGTCCTCATACATAACCTCTACATCATCATCTGGATGCGATGATGTGGGTGCGTAAACCTGGATGACCTTCAACGAATACCGTTTGGTAATTCTGAGTATCAGGTACGCTACCCTGTTGGACACGCTGTTAACTTCTACAACGCTGTTGACGAGAGATTTGTGGACGAGGAACCCGACACCACCTTGGGACTGGTGTTCGCCCTCCCGGTAGTAGAACAAGTTACCGGATTTGAGGATTATCGTGTCCTCCCCCTCTCTACGGACTTCCGACAATCCTATAATATCCCAGTGTAACTTGTTTACTGCTTCTTCCAGTTCGAAGATCTTTTCGTCGGTCCTCAAAGTGCGTGCGTTGTATGTTGCCAGGTCAAGTCGTCGGGGTTGGCAGCGGAATCTCTTCCGGAGATTCTTAGCACCCCCTGCCCCGCCGTTACCGTAACCGCTGCCAGAGCTAGGAATAGCGGGGCTGCCGGGGACTGGGGGCCATTGCTGCCTTGTTATTATCATACGTGGATTTGCCATAATCACCACGCTTGGCAGGCGGGTTGGTGATCGCAGTGCTGACCTTCTCGCACCGATAACGCTGCTGCCCGTTATCGGTCTGTGACATTTAGGCCAGCGGAGAATGAATATACCGCCATTTGTCGGTGGGATGTTATAAATAGGAAGTGTCGGTAATTCAAGAAAGAGAGTTACGGAGGGTATTTGGGTTGGGATTAGGACATTACTGCCGCGGAGAGGATAGTGTAGAGCGGTAGTAACAGCTCGAGCGGTAGTAACAAATTTGTTATATAGTATTTTGTTATCCGTTGTAATTTTTTTGTAACGCAGTAATCTGTTCGCGCTTGGTTAACGTAACGGACGGTTTTTGCGTCAAACCCCCCGTGGGTTGAATGACGGTAAATTGGCTCTTGGGACATAAATTTTCATGAAAGACTACTAAACGTTATATTTGCTAATAGTTAATCTATACAATGTTATCTTTTGTTTATTAAATTAAGATTCTGGTGTAGCGTCATGTTCGCTAAACTTTAAGATAGTGAAAAAAGGCAGTCTTATATTTATAGACTCTTATTTTATAAATTGAAACATATCTCAAGGGTTTTTATTAGTATCACTTTCATAAAGAAAAACACAAATATTCACTAATAAACACTCACAGTTTATAAAATACCAAAAAAACCCTTAACGAACTCACACGCACCGTTACTAACGGTCAGTTTGTAACTGAATTATTTATTGTTTTTTCTATTGTCTGGTCTTATCTCTATATATATTGTGTTACGGCAGTTAAGTAATCCATGTGAACCAGTAGTTGACACGGGCTATCATCGGATTTGTACAAGGTGTTAGGAGACCGCTTCCGAAAACGATTAGTTTCACAAAAAATATATTAAAGTAAAGTAAGTAAGTAGCAGCCCATTAACGCCCCACTGCTGGGCACAGGCCTCCTCATCATATGAGAGAGGGTTTTTAGAGCATAGACCCACCACGCTGCTCCACTGCGGATTGGCAGGCATAGTACACAAGTGCACTCTCTATTCCTTCACTCTCATTGTCCGGTGTGACGGGAATCCGACACTACCGGAGAGAGATCAGGTGCAGGACCAACGGCTTAACGTGCTCTCCGAGGCACGGGGGTGGATCACACCGCCAACTTCCCAACTTCGGGCAAATATTGAGAAAATCTTAATAGAAAACTCAATATCGATTTCGAATTGGCCCGACCTGGGATTCGAATCCAGGACCTCATGTCTGTAGCCCAACATGCTAACAACTTAACCAATGAGGCAGTATAAAAAATATATTACTTTACGAAAATAACCAACAATGAAACACAAAATAAAAAAAGCTGATGTACAGGTCAACGATCGCTAAATGCCGGGCGTTGTTTAAGCCGACTATCGTTTTATTAACGTTATCGTTTCGAAAATAATGGTGATAAAACGTTATAAAAATATTTTGTTTATCAGGGTCGATTTTTTTCCGTCCCATAATCAAAGGTGTCTTTAGTACTATCGTGTCTTCGGAAGCGATTTCCTAACACCTTATATGTAATATAAATATATGTCTCCGAGAAGTTAGATATCAAAGGAGAATTTTTCCTTTTATTTAAAAAAGTACTTACAAAAAAGTCTAACTTAGCTTTAATAGTGCCTCTTCCAGACTTCAGCAGAAAAATTGTTCATTAAACGAAAGGAGGATTTTAATCAAGACAATTAATGGCTCTGAAAGGGGATTATATTCAAATATCAAGGCGTTGTCATCAATTTAATTGAATATTGAAAAAAGGAACCCCTCTCCCAGATTGCGCCATTTATTTACTCGATAAGAAAAATTTACTCATTAAAAAGTTCTCGAAGTTACATTATAGCGTTAAAAATATTTAAGTATGAGTAAATCTGGATTCTACCGACAAGAACCTTAAGTTCCTTATATTTCCCCGAAATCAATACCTACCCGCTGGTGTGACCAAGTTTCAAGTTTTACATGGGCTTATGGGCTTATAGCAGCTGCCTTAAAAGAAGCTGAAAATAATGAAAGATGGGGCGAATGACACCGGCGCAACCTCTTTGAAAGGCACAACTTCCAGCAATGAAGAAATAGACCCAAAATAAGAGACACATCTCTTAGTCCAACAGCCAGGTGGTAAAAGGCACATGTGTTTTTTTAATGCTGGGTAGTCCTCATAGATAGCCGGAATACTCAGGAGTATGTTCCAGATTGTGCCGGCGTCATACTGGCGAAAAGCCAGCGGTGCTGGTCGCGTGAACGCGATTGACAGACATTCGCAACTAACAAACGCAGACGGTGTGCCATTTAGGCCCAACCCAGTCTAAATGACTAAAGTGGCTCGCCTGGAGCACCTAGCAAGCTATCAACCAACTCGCAGAATCCCTCCTTGTTGGGCAGCGGACCCTTTATCCAAAGGTTACCACTAAAGAGGGAGACGGAGATCGTAGGCCGCTCGTCTCCTTCCCGGCCTTCTCCTAAAATACAGATATACCGGTACTACCCTATGTATGGTGTAAGGTTATTGTGTAATCGATGACCATATAATCCAAATTTTTAAAGCAAATGAAAAAAAATCATAATGCAATTTCATTATTGATATGCGTCATCTATTGACAAATGCGGGAATTCAAAAAACATAAATGAATAACTATTGTATTTAGTTGGATTGAATTGTAAATCTAAAACTAGCCTAGACCAGGCATGAATGATAAATTCAGTCATACAAGGTGTTAGGTGACCGCTTCCGAAAACGAAGACAGGCGATAGTATTAATGACACCTTTGAGGATGGGACGGCAGTGAAGACGATCCTGATTAAAAAACTTTTGATTAGCATTATTTACGCTCCATTGTATTAGTAAAGCTAAATGAAACATAAAATAAAAATCTGCTGATGCCCTGGTCAACGAACGGACGAGCGCGGCACGGCGGTTTTTCCCACATTCTCTCGATTTAGTCGTTTCTTTTACACGCACACCAGCGCCGGTCGCGTGCATTTAATTTTAGTAAAGCAATGTATTTTTTATGAAACTTTCGTTTAATTTAGTTGTACTAACAATGCTGATGAATGTTAAGAATATTATTTTTAACCAGGATTGATTTAGATAGATCAAAGATGTCATTAGTATAATCGTCTGTCATCGTTTTCGGTACCGGTCTCCTAGCACCTTTTATATACCTAGGTTGTGTTATATAATGCATAAAATATTAGTGACAAATTTCATTGCCTCATTTATGTGATGAAATTGAACAAATGCTGAAATGGTGTTGTTAAAATTGATGACTCCACTAGTCAACATTGTCCTGTCAATGATTATCTGAATATTTTATTATAATTACATTTTGATTATATTCATTACGGAATGTGTAATATGAATTTTTGTATTTAATAATTAATACAAAATCATTTCGAAGTTGATTAAGTTTAATCAGATAGTATGCAGGCGTACGTGATTATGTTTATATGTGCTTATGTAAGTGTGTTTATGTGTAGAAAGTCATATATAAAATAAATAAGCTTTTCCCCACAGTGTAACACTTGTAGTTCCTAATCCTGTGGCAACATCAGTGCTTAGTGACCGTTGACATTGCGAAAGGAGTTGTTAAGTCTCAAGGTAATTGAGAATAGTTAAGATCTCGTGACGAGTTTATCAAAACCACATTCTCACTATTACCTTTCTAATTAGAGATACATTGGTAAAATAGTTTCAAAGTATTTAACAGACATAAATATTAATCATTTTTATGTTTTTCATATCTAAACTAATGTTATACAGAGGAAACATTTGTGTTTTTGTTTGTATGTTTGTAACGTTTTCACACAAACACTAAAGGACCGACTTCAAATTTATTTTCACCATTATAAAGCTACATTTACATTTAGCGATGTAGGCTATATTACATTCTCAAAAAAAATAGGGATCCCTAAGAAAAATGCATTAATGTAACCCAAGGTACGAAAAAATTAGTCACAAAATCATCAGATATGTCAAAGCGTGCGTTGGGGAAACTATTCATGATAGAACAAAAAACTGTTCTACAATATTATAGAAGATATTAATCTATAAAAAAAAGTCTATAATACTATATGCCCAACTACTGCAGTTAAGCCACTATAACTACTTTCGTACAATTTAACAGTTAATAAAAGTACCGACAATAATCAAACCATATTATTCGTACCTCTGAATTAATCCTTATCTTATTAATACCCAATAATATAAAAGACCGTTTCAATACCTGTAAAATACTTTTTTAATTATTAAAATCCAACTTTCCATTCAAAAGATTAAAATGTCAGTCTGAAGAAAATTGTAGCGACCCTTATGGCCTGCGACTGTTGAGACAGCTTATTTTCCAAGGATACCAATGATATCCACCGATATATCTATACTGTTTTTATTTTTTTAAAACTAAAAATTTCTGGAGCCATTTAAAAAATTCTTTCATAAACTCCTTCAAATGAGGAGTTTTTAATAAATGTAAAGTATTTTTAAATTTGTTAATGTGGGACATTCTACGTAAATGATGTTACGAATTTACAAATGCATTAGTTCGGTATATATTTGTATGTAAGTGTGTATCTACTAATCTGAAAAGAAATGATTAAAAACTGTGTTATAAATGTGAAATATAACTTTTATGATAACGAAAATAACTCAATAATCCGACGTAGTAGACTTTTCACCACGAGATCGGTATCTACGCGGGTGAAACCGCGGGGCATTGGTAGTCTAATATATTTTAATAAAGGATTGGTAACATCGTACGTTACACCGTCTAACAATTTGCCTTACCTGAAATCGAACTGAAGGCTAGTAGCGAAGGGAAATACTCACAATATTAAACCAGCGACTGTTTAAATGGTTCTCTATTACTTGAAACATGTAGGAAAACAGATGAGCTTCGCTTTTTAAGTTACCAAGTGAAAGCTACATAATTTTACCTTTTATAAGTTTAAAGTAATGAAAAATCTCCAAGAGCGCCTTGGCTGTATTCTAGGCCGGTTCAAAATTGCGTACTTATTCACAGGTCGATTGGGAAAAGCACGGTGTTAGGTACAGCCTCTATATGGTACATTTCTTGGCACGAAAATGCACAATATCGTCTGAAAATCTAAAATGTTTTCCTCTGCAGAGCGTGCTTTATTATAATTTTAAGAGGTACACTAGAGACATATTTGGGACAACTCTGGTTAACTTTATATAATAACATGCCATTAGAAGGTTAATTTTATTTAGGAATTATCTTGTCCCGTGAAAAGATTTAATGAATTCTACTAACACCGCAAAAAAGGACAGAGAACTCAACTTTTAGTTCTCTCAGCTATGTCATTTGACGAAAGTATCCTATACATACATACATAGCATCACGCCTCATTCCCATAGGGGTAGGCAGAGACGACATCCTTCCACTTGTCACGATCTTTGCATATCTCCTTCGCTTCTTTCATTCTCATTAAACCTTTCATACAATTAAAATGTCCTGGATTTGATCCAGGAATGTTCGCCTTGGTCTTCCCCTTCCAACTTTCGCATTTGACTCATAAATCCTTTTTGTCAGCCTCCTTTCATTCATTCTCTCTTCATGCCCAAACCATCTAAGCATGCTTTTCTCAATTTTAGTCACTACATCTTCTTTGATACCACAAAGTTCTCTTGTCCCCTGCATTCACTCTCCTTTCAATATCACTTTCGCATGTTCCATCTTTTGTAAATTTAGATCCCAAGTTTACAAATTCTTTCACCTCTTCCACTTGTTCCCCATTCATCAAAATATTGCCATTCATCAGGGATTGATCTCTTTCCAAAAGCAGAAGTTTCGTTTTGTTTACATCACTTTCATTCTTTTCCCTTTCAAAGCTTTATTCATAATATTTGCCATCTCCTGTAGGTCATTAGCATTCGCATCCTATACACCTCTGTTCTAATTTACTATATACAAAACCACTTTAACTTATAATTTTTTAAGTTTTGGTCTGTTACGTAAAAGGTCTCTTTTAGTTCTGTAAAAATATTCAACAAAATTCGCTCGCATATTTAGTTATTAACAAGTAACAGACAGATTTACTTTCACATTTATAATATTATATATATTCATTACATTGTTTTATATATTATTCTTTTCAGCCTAAACTAGCTGTTGGAACAAAAAATTTTTTTCCAACTTCAAATGTTTCCAAGATTAATAAATAAATATTAGCTTTAAAAATTAGTGTTTCAAGCCAATCGATTTAATTTTTGTGCCAATTAATTTAGTTTTTAAGTCTATGAATATAGCTTTTAGTCTATTAATTTAGTATTTAAATTTATACATTATGTTTTTCAAGCCAATTCATTAAATTCTTAAGTAAATTAATTTAGTTTTTAAGTCTATTCGTTAAGTTTTAAAACCAATTAACGTCGCCATTCAAGCTGATTAATTTCGTTATTCAAACCAATTATTTCGTTTTACAAACTACGTAATCAAGTTTTTCAACTCAATTAAGTTAGTTTTACGTCTATTTATGTAGTTTTTAAGTCTAAACATTAAGTTTTTCAAGCCAATAGATTTAGTTTTTAAGCAAATTAATTAAGTTTTTAAAAGCAATTCATTTAGTTTTTAAATCTATTTGTTTAGTTTTTAAATTATATAATGTTTTTCAAGCAAATTAATTTAATTCATAAATCTATTAATTTAGTTTTTAAATCAATTAATTTCGTCATTTAAGCCCATTAATTTCGTATTTGAAACCACTTAATCAAGTTTTTAACTCAATTAAGTTAGTTTTAAGTCTATTAATGTAGTTTTTCAAATCTACACATTATTTTTCAAGCCAATATATTTCGTCGTTTGAACTCATAGATTTAGTTTTTGAGGCAATTAATTTAGTTTTTCAAGGCAATGTATTTATAATACCTATTATTACATATTTATGCTGAAATTTGCTTATATATTTTAATACAGAATTATATAAATTATTTATTCAAATATAATAAAACGTTCTATATAAATGACGTTTTTTTTTCCGAATACATCAGTATCCTGGATTTGGGCAAGTTTAGTTATTAATGCTATCTATATGGGTTTCAACACAAATTCAAAGCTTTGAAGTATAGTTTTTAAGTCAATTAACATGGTTATATATTAAATTTGCTTACGATAATTTGTGTCAGATTAATCCACAACAAATCGTGGTAGTAAGCTATTTATAAACATTGTAGACACACCAAAATATAATTCGTCATTACGTTCATAAATTTCAACCTTCAACCACCTTAAAAGTTCAACCAATGTTAAAGTAAAATATTAAAGTTTCAAAATGTTCGCAGCGTTATTTGCCATGAGAGTACACAATTTATTTAATGAGTCTTAAGATATTCTCTTTCAAGCTTTATTATAATTTCAAAAGTCATGATGGTACGAGGCTTGTTTTCTAGTTCAGAGATGCCGCAGATTTTAATCCTGGGCAGGCATTACCAAGTTTTTTTTTGCTGATAAATAAGCGTTGGTTTCTACACAACATCGTTCCGGAACTCAAATCTCTTTGCTTGGTGGTACGTCTTTGCTGGTAGGGCGGTAACTAGCCACGGCCGAAGCCAACATGTCAACATGTCTCTTTATAAAAATAATCTTGGGTGCTTTGATTTTTCTTTCCAATCCATTAAAGAAGTAACCTCAGTATCCCTGGAGTAATTTTGGACTGCGTATAGCATACCAACTGCCAACTGCCTCATTGGTCTANTCGGGCTAATATTGAGAAAATCTTAATAGAAAACTCAATATCCATTTTTGAATTGGCCCGACCCGGGACTCGAACCCAGGACCTCATGTCTGTAGTCGAACATGCTAACCACTAGACCAATGAGGCAGTCATAATATTATATAAACATTGTGTGGTGTGTCTACAATGTTTATTGTAGACACACCACAATAATATAATTCGTCACTACGTTCATAAATTTCAACCTTCAACCACCTTAAAAGTTCAACCAACGTTAAATAAAATATTAAAGTTTCAAAACGTTCGCAGCGTTATTTGGCATGAGAGTACACAATTTATTTAATGAGTCTTAAGATATTCTCTTTCAAGCTTTATTATAATTTCAAAAGTCATGATGGTGCGAGGCTTGTTTTCTAGTTCAGCGATGCCGCAGATTTGAATCCTGGGCAGGCATTACCAAGTTTTTTTTATTGCTGATAAATAAGCGTTTGCCTGTGATCATGGAGATGGTTTCTACAAAACATCGTTCCGGAACTCAAATCTATTTGCTTGGTGGTACGTCTTTGCTGGTAGGGCGGTAAGTAGCCACGGCCGAAGCCTCCTACCAGTCAAAGTGTCTCTTTATAAAAATAATCTTGGGTTCTTTGATTTTTCTTTCCAATCCATTAAAGAAGTAACCTACGTATCCCTGGAGTATTTCTGGAGTGCGTGTAGCATGCCAAGCCGTACATAAAACCCTCGTGGGGTATACTGTGCCCAGCAGTGGGACGTTAAAATGGTTACCTTCTTACTCTATTATTATATTGTAATAGGAGTAATACTTTTAATGTTAACTTTCTATAATAACAGCTTATTTCATTTAATTTTTAAAGTGAAAACTTTATTATTAGTCACGTGTATTTTATTTTGTTGGTTTTTAATGACTGTGAGGTGTCACGCCCATCTATGTGACGTTCGTTCGACTAAAGTCGGCCCTCAAACAAAGAGGCAAGAGAATTGTAGTTATAATTTTAATGAATAGCTATATAAAGCAGTGTGAATTTATAGCTTTTAGCCTGATATAAATCCTATTTTAATTTTTAAGTGATAAATTAAATATGTAATACTTCTTTTATATAGATTTCTAACCGCCCGAAATAAAACAGTTTTTTTAAAGGAAGTTTGTTTTGACACATGAGGATAACGTTTTTACGAAAGCGTCACGAAGATATGCAGCGTTTTTATGCTAATTCATTTCAAGGGTAGGTAGTTTTAATATTCACAAATACCATGTGGCATTTTAATTTGCCACTTGTCATTTAATATACTATTTTTCATAAAATATAAATATTTCATAAATTCTCTTAAATTCAAAACCAATATTTATTTATAATTTCTAATATTGAAAAAACACATGGATTTTTTTTACAATTCGACAATTTTAATATTTCATTGACAATTAAATTCATAAGTCTCGGACATGTAAAGTTTTAGATTTGTATAAATATAAACAAGACTCAGAAACTTGTATGCCAAAGAAGTTTCACTTCTGAAATGTCTCCCTGTACTTTGTTAGCACCCAATTTTAACGTTTTTTTTATAGATTACTAACCGCTTGAAATAAAACAGTTTTTAAACGAAATTTGTTTTTTCTCTATCTGACATGGAGCGTTACTTGCTGTTAAGTGGGGATAAAGTGAAAGGGCCTTGACAAAGCTGCCAAGGCCAATATGGCTTCAACCATGGCTCGCATCAACTGCCCGTGTACCATGTTTAATCCGACACAGTTCGTAGTTTCATAAAATTATTTATTTTAATACAAGACATTTTACCGAAAACATATTCTGATTATATAATACAATATGTCGCTTTTCTTCAAACGTCGGAAAAGAGGATGATAAGCAAGTCCTCCATTCACTGCATTTCTTGGCACGAAAATGTATCATTTGAGAATCTGTAAAATGTTCAGTGAGGTTTAAACTTAAATACTGTATACGTGAATGTATCCAAACTCTTGACTTATGGCATAGCAAAATAATGAAAAATTTAGGGAAGTACATTGTCTTATTCTAGATTGGTGAGATAAAAGTGTAACATCTGAGTTTCTCGCCGGTTTCTTCTCAGCGGATTCAACCTTTTGAACCGGTGGTATATTTGATAACAACGGACATACTACTGACGATTCAATAGTGCTCTTTTCCTTCCTTCTCGAATAAAGAATATTTTCATTCAAAGCAAATCACAATGGCGTGCAACATCTGTAACAGGACAAAATAATATTATTATGAAATAATTGCCTCATCCTTATAACAGATTTTTACATTTCTATTATCACATTCACATTAATAAATATAATACAGTTTTATATCAAACTTATCAAAACAGTATGAGTGAGCTTAAAAACTGTGTCTCATACGAGGTTTTACATTTATTTTGACTTTCATTTAAATAGTCCTTAATATAGTAATAGAATTTAGATATTAGCCATTTCTTCAATTTATGTTTATATATATATCGGATAATCAGAGAGAAAGGAGCATAAAGCATACGGTTCTCCGCCGACATCGTCATTAACGACATTCATAATTTCCATACTGTAGGCGTTTGATGGATGGTGGCGCAATCAAACACTTTATTAATTAGCTCAGATCATAATGTTCCATCACTTAATGTACACAAACTCATTAATAATAATAGCTGGGAATGCGACAGTTTCAAAAGTCGACCGCACCGGCAAGCCGACACCCGAGAACTGCCTAAAGACGCGCGTCGGAATGCTACTTATTGACTCTGCCCCACGCCGAAAGACATATGGCGCCTACGTTCCACAGACTATTGCACTCCGACATATTTTAATGTTATTTATTTCTTTAAGAGCGTTGGGTTGGTTATTATAAATTTTAACAGCCATGACGAGTCAGTTTTTGTCATAAAGCTGTGTTCTTATACAGGCTTTAACTAAATTATTTTGAAATCTAAATCGTTTAAATTGCGTCCCATAGTACGGTTTTTCAAAGTGATCGTAATGTGTTATTTATATCCAAACATACTTTATATATGAATAGGGAGGGTACAGATAATTTTCACTTTTAAATGTTAAAACCTGTTTTAAAAGTTTTTTAAAAAGAGGTCTCGTCGTCTTCGTCGTCGTCGCTTCAACCGATGAACGTCCACTGCTAGACATAGGTCTCAAGTAATGACGTCCACGAGGCGACCTCCTGCGACTCTCTTTATATAATCAGTCCACCTTGTAGGGGGTCGCCACTCAGTGCGGGGTCGCCACTCCAGCTCCTTCGGGCCCCAACGTCCATCGGTCCATCAGGACTATGTGCCCGGCCCATTACCACTTCAGGTATGCGATTCGTAGGACTATGTCGGTGACTTTGGTTCTACTACGGATCTCTTCATTTCTGATTCGATCTCCGAGCATAGCCCTCTCAAGCCCTCTCAATCGCACGCTAAGTGACTCTGAGTTTCCGTATGAGGCCCATATTCAGCGACCACGCCTCAGAATCGTAGGTCATCACTGGCAATACGCACTGTTCGAAGACTTTGGTCTTCAGACGCTGAGGGATATCGGACGAAAATATCTGGCGTAGTTTCCCGAACGCTGCCCAACCGATTTGGATTCGGCGGTTGACCACCTTCTCGAAACTGGAGCTGCCTAGCTGGACCGTGTCCCAGCTATGTGTACTCATCAACAATTTCCAGAGTTGAGTTCCTAACGATGACTGGGTGTGGCGGTACATGGATATTAGACATAATTTTCATCTTATCTATGTTCTACTCGTGCTTTAAAAATATGTCTACAGGAAATTATTGGTCTCAGAACGCACCTTTAACATTCTACATACGTAAAGCGTTGCTAAAGTTTTCCCTGACGCCTCATAAAAATTTTCACATCAGTAAATATGATTGAAATGATTAAATTGTTAAATTTAATGTGTATATTTAATAAAGAAACATGTTGATTGGTAACAATATTTCATTTTACGTAAACAAAAGGTACACTGCTCTATAAATCTCGACGTTGCAATGTTTAAACTGTTGTGGAAATATATTATTTTCCAGTTGGCAAATCGCCCGGTGCGTTTGAGTTTCTAATTTTAAACAATTAAACATTTTATGAAGAGTTATTGTTTTTAATTTTATGTTAAGTTGTTTCAATATTGTTTATAGAGCTCTAAGGTTTAATAGAGTTATACAGCTTACATTGTAGCTGTATAATGAATATTGGACTCGTTATACAGAGTATTTTATAAGAAAAGCCTTATTCTAACAGCGACTAATTATTTACTGAGACAAAATATAAGGTCCAATAGTAACACAATCAAGATATATAAGGTGCTAGAAAACCGCTTTCGAAGATGAAGACAGACGTACTAATGACACCTCTGATGACGGGATGGAAGAAAAACGATCGTAATTTTAAAAAAAATTAAAAGTGTGATCGTTCAAAGTACACATTTCAAAAGTGAAACTTCTTTGGCAAACAAATTTTTTACAATTCTATAACTTGAGATTTCTGAGACTTGGAGGGATAAAGGAAGATGTTAGTAATTTAATTGTCATAGAAATATTAAAAGTCTCGAAAAGTAATACAAATAATTTATTAAAATCTCAAATGACGAATTGTAAATAAAAATGACACGTACTGTTTTTTATCAATATTAAAAATTATAAATAGAATTTCAAGTTTTCACAAATGTTAATTGTAAATATTAAAACTACCTACGCTGCACATCTTCGTGACGCTAATCACGCGTTTCATTCGTAAAAATTTTACCCTTGTGCGCCTAAAGAAGTTTCACTTCATAAATCATATTTTTAAAACTTTTTATTAGCATTATTTACGCTACATCATATTAGCATTGCATAATGAAACGTCTTCGTTTCCGGAAACGATTTCCTAACACCTTGTATAGACTGCCTTATGTACTATGCCTGACAACTCGAAGGGGAACACCATGGTAGTTCTATGCTCTAAAATCCCTCTCTCCTATGAGTGAGGAGGCCTGTGCTCAGCTGTGGGACGTTAATGGGCTACCTTATTTTACCTACCTTAGTATATATGTTGATTGCTGTGTCACCACGTATTTTTCAATTCCCTGGAAATATGAATCTTGATGATTCTCTGATGATGTAATAATGAGTGAGTTTAGTAATCTATAACCATCTTCGTATCTTCGACTATCTAATCCAAGTATGGTTTGACAGTATATTGGTACTATGACTATAATAAATAAGTATTTTTTTATATGATAAAACAGAACCTTTTTTATATTTGTTATGATAAGAAATTAATATCCACTGTTGAATTGAATTTAATTGTTTGTGGTTTCTCTTTAAGTATTTAAGTTTTGTTTTAAGACCGTAATAAGTNAGAGACATATATATATATATATATATATATATATATATATATATAAATAAGTATAATATATAATTATTTACTGAGACAAAATATAGAGTCCAATAGTAACACGATCAAGATTTACAAGCTGTTAGAAAACCGCTTTCGAAGATGAAGACAGACGATGGTCCTAATGACACCTCTGATGACGCGATGGAAGAAAATCGATCGTAATTTAAAAATAAATTTAAAGTGCGTTCGTACAAAATACACATGTCAAAAGTGAAACCTCTTTGGCAAACTAATATTTAAGTCTTCTTTATATTGATACAAATCTAAAACTTTCGATTTCTGAGACTTAGAGGGAGGGAAAAAGGAAGATGTTAGGAATTTAATTGTCATTGAAATATTAAAAGTCTCGAAAATTAATACAAATAATTTATTAAAATCTCAAATGACGAATTGTAAATAAAAATGACAAGTACTTTTTTATCAATATTAAAAATTTTAAATAATATTTCAAGTTAAAATGTTATCACACATGTTATTTGTAAATATTAAAACTACCTACGCTGCACATCTTCGTGACGCAAATCACGCGTTTCATTCGTAAAAATTTTACCCTCGTGCGCCTAAAGAAGTTTCTCATCATAAATCATATTTTTAAAACGTTTTATTAGCATTATTTACGCTCCATCATATTAGCACTGCATAATGAAACTTCTTCGTTTCCGGAACCGTTCCGGTTTCCTAACACCTTGTATAGACTGCCTTATGTACTATTCCTGACAACTCGTAAGGGAACACCATGGTAGTTCTATGCCCTAAAATCCCTCTCTCCTATGAGTGAGGAGGCCTGTTCCCAGCTGTGGGACGTTTATGGGCTGCTATTTTACTTACCTTAGTAACACGATATGTTCATTGCTGTGTCACCACGTATTTCTCTATTCCCTGGAAATATGTACCTTGATGATTCTCTGATGATGTAATGAATGAGTTTAGTAATCTATAACCATCTTCGTATCTTCGACTTTCTAATCCATGTATGGTAATTTTGACAGTATATTGGTACTATAATTATAATAAATATTTTTTTATATGACAAAACATAACCTTTTTTATATTTATTATGATAAGAAATTAATATCCACTGTTGAATTGAATTTAATTTGTTTGGGGTTTCTCTTTAAGTATTTAAGTTTTGTTTTAAGACCGTAATAAGTATAACGTGGCAAGTTTTGAGTATAGATATATGTTATTAGTGGGTTGTAAAAGACTTGGTAACAAAAGTACTCAGACTAGATTTTATGCTTTTACTGCTGATCGTGGGGTCGACTTTATTGTTGTTGGATGTTCTGTATGTGTATTTTGACTTCTCTTTGCTACTGGGCAAGTTATTTACTAAGTTGAATTTTTATTCAAATTTTCAGGTAATTTTTATTGCTGGGGCGAGACAACCTTAATGGTTTATAAAGTATAATTACCTAAAAGCCTATATACCCTAGTAATTATAAACATGGACTTTAATTAGCATCACTTTGTGTCTCTTTACAATTACTTTTGAGCTTGATTGGTGTTAAAAATTCGTCAATGTGTAGAAGAAGAGGCCGTCGATATATAAGATAGCTGTGAATTACTAGTAAGCATTGAAATAATATAATTTCCCAACATTTACTTCAAACAGCGATGTAAGAACATTTTTTTACGCTGGGAAATGCATTTACACACCCCATTCGATGAGTCATCGGTTGGGAGTGTGGGACTCACTAGACAAAACCAGAATACCCACTAAAACCGAGCGAAACCCTCTTGATTCTTAAGTGAGGGCCAGAGGTTCACAGAGAAAACATTCTACTCTGGCACCCCGTCTTCGTCCTCCAGGCATTCTTTTTCGGGGAGAAGTGTCATTCTTGGCGTCCTTCCTTTCCCTCCCCAGTATCTCCTTCTGCAAAATGATCGACTCCAGTTTGTATGCGAGCATACAATTTATGATGTTCGCCAGCAAGAACTTCCTATCCGTCAGTGGCATCAAATGCTGTCGTTCCACTAACCAGGCCGGATACACTGCACCGTGTGGTACGCCGTATCGACTGGAGAACCACACTATTGGCAGACAGCTGTTTCTTCACACCTAGCAATTTGACGCAGGTATTAGAAACCGTGGCCGGTAAGCACATGCACCAACCTGTGTCTCCTGCGTAGCCACTCCTTTAGGTGAGGACGGATTGCGCACACTATAGCCCCGTCAGATACTGGGACACCAAGGTCGTATTTCCATATCTGGATCAAGGCTCTGTCGGCTAGAACGAAGCTCATCACCCTGCGACCATTCTCTATTTGTTCTCGCAGTTGCCCTGTACAGGTAGATGACCGAAAGGACCTCTGCCCGCAGCTCCCATGGGGTTCACCCGTTAGAAGTGTCGCCGTTGTCCAAGAAACATTTTTATTATGAGTGGTAAAGGCACCGACCCAGACAGGTGCAGTGCCATATTGGCGATTACTCCCGCATATAACCTTCTACAGAGCGAAGCCGGCCCTCCANTATAATTCGACATTGCACATAATTCGTTAATATGATATTGTGAAAATTTTGACAAACTAGAAAATATGATTTATTTATTAATTAATTTATTAAATATAAGCACTCTTAAAAATGAGTTGTTGTAATAATATCTTGCACTATATGTTTTAACTATAATTATTTTAAATTATTTATCATTGTAATACGCTATGTTTGCAACGCCCTGACGGGGCTTCATTTGTACTTGTACATATTGAAAGCAACAAAATAAATAAATAAATAAATAAATAAATATGCTTTTACTGCTGATCGTGGGGTCGACTTTATTGTTGTTGGATGTTCTGTATGTGTATTTTGACTTCTCTTTGCTACTGGGCAAGTTATTTACTAAGTTGAATTTTTATTCAAATTTTCACATAATTTTTATTGCTGGGGCGAGACAACCTTAATGGTTTATAAAGTATAATTACCTAAAAGCCTATATACCCTAGTAATTAGAAACATGGACTTTAATTAGCATCACTTTGTGTCTCTTTACAATTACTTTTGAGCTTCATTGGTGTTAAAAATTCGTCAATGTGTAGAAGAAGACGCCATCGATATATAAGATAGTTGTGAATTACTAGTAAGCATTGAAATAATATAATTTCCTTCAAATCATTTACTTCAAACAGCGATGTAAGAACATTTTTACGCTGGGAAATGCATTTACACACCGCACTCGAAGAGTCATCGGTTGGGAGTGTGGGACTCACTAGACAAAACCAGAATACCCACTAAAACCCAGCGAAACCCTCTTGATTCTTAAGGGAGGGGCCAGAGGTTCACAGAGAAAACATTCTACTCTGGTACCCCGTCTTCGTCCTCCAGGCATTCTTTTTCGGGGAGAAGTGGCATTCGTGGAGTCCTCCCTTTCCCTCCCCAGTATCTCCTTCTGCAAAATGATCGACTCCAGTTTGTATGCGAGCATACAATTTATGATGTTCGCCAGCAAGAACTTCCCATCCGTCAGTGGCATCAAATGCTGTCATTCCACTAACTAGGCCGGACATACTGCACCGTGTGGTACGTCGTATCGACTGGAGAACCACACTATTGGCAGACAGCTGTTTCTTCACACCTAGCAATTTGATGCAGGTATTTACCAAAGCAACCGTGGCCGGTAAGCACATGCACCAACCTGTGTCTCCTGCGTAGCCACTCCTTTAGGTGAGTACGGATTGCGCACACTATAGCCCCGTCAGATAATAGGACACCAAGGTCGTATTTCCATATCTGGATCAAGGCTCTGTCGGCTAAAACCCTGATCCTACGAAGCTCATCACCCTCCGACCATTCTCTATTTATTCTCGCAGTCGCCCTGTACTGGTAGGTGGCCGAAAGGACCTCTGCCCGCAGCTCCCATGGGGGATCACCCGTTAGAAGGGTCGCGTTGTCCAAGAAACTGTAAGATACCCCCGTATCACCCTGATCGCTATAACCCATTGCGCCCTTCGCTAAAGGGTTTTATTATGAGTCGTCAAGGCACTGGCCCAGACAGGTGCAGTGCGATATTGGCGATTACTCCCGCATATATCCTTCTACAGAGCGAAGCCGGCCCTCCAACGTTTCTGCGAGAATGTCATCTCACAGATGGAGGCATCAAAGAGGGACAGGGAAGCTGACCGGGAGCCAGGAGACGTGCCTTTGCGAGTCTCCATCCATTCTGAATGGTCGTAAAAGACGATGTCCAGAGTCCCAGAGCGCAATGTCCCCACTGAACCTCTGATCAGAACACTGAGGGTCCCGCTGTGTTTTAGCGAAAAAAAAAAATGGGCAGTAGCCGCCCTAATGCGCAAGCCATATTGATATTGAGTTACAGCATACTTCATGCGTGCTTATTCTATAAAGTAGTAAGAATTCATTATTTTACTGATTGATTATTTCAAATAAATTATGAGTTTATATTAAGCTGTAAAACCAACCATTAAATAGATTCCCGGTGTAGTTTTCGCTTACCAAATCGATTAGTTAAATTAATTATCTCAATAAATGTTTTGGTTATCGTAACATTGTTATGTAATTTTGCATAATGTAAAACAACGAAATTGGATCATAATGTATGGCGGATATGCTAATATCTCGGTTAAATTTGTGTTATATCATCAAATTTATATTATTTTAAATAAAATCTATTAGTTTATCATAGTTTTGAAGTGAAACTTCTTTAGACGCATGAGTGTAAAATTTTTACGGATGAAACGTGTGATTAGCGTCACGAAGAACTGCGGCGTTTTTTATGCAAAATCGTTTGAAGGTTTGGTAGTTTTAATATTTACAAATAGCATTTGGCATTTTAAATTGCCAATAATTTAATATACTATTTTTCATAATATAAAATATAAAGAGTTTTCATAAATTTTAATTTAAAAAATTATTAATAATTTCTGATATTGACAAAATACAAGTGGCATTTTTATTTACAATTCTTCGTTTGAGATCTCAATATATTATTTGTATTATTTTCCGACGCTTTTAATGTTTTAATGACAAATAAATTCATTAAATTCCTAACATATTTTTTTATTTTTTAATGCTGATTATATTAAGGTCTAAATATTGAGTTTTAAGACGAGGTTGTAGGAAAACACCTACAACAAGATAAAACACACCTACACCTACAAGATAAAAAAAGTTAATTACCACTTATTACAATTACTACAGACTGCCTCAATGGTCTAGTGGTTAGCATGTTCGACTACAGACATGAGGTCCAGGGTTCGAATCCCGAGTCGGACCAATTCAAAAATCAATATTGAGATTTCTATTAAGTTCCTCAATATTTTTTCGAAGTTTGGAAGTTGGTGGTGTGATCCACCCCCGTGCCTTGGAGCACGTTAAGCCGTCGGTCCTGCGCTTGATCTCTCTCCGGTTGTGTCGGATTCCCTTCATAGCGGACTATGAGAGTGAAGGAATAGAGAGTGCACTTGTGTACTATGCCTGCCAATCCGCAGTGGAGCAACGTGGTGGGTCTATGCTCTAAAAACCCCTCGCTCCTCGGAGTGAGGAGGCTTGTGCCCAGCAGTGGGACGTTAAAGGGCTGCTACTTACTTTTTTTTACAATTACTACTGCCATATAGCGTGAATTACTTATACAGAAAACTAAAAGCTTTTACGGTAAGCTCTCAAGAGCGACCATTTTGAAACATTCTTTATTGGTGTACCGCTCTTATTGACAATAGTGTCATTATATACAGCCTAGCCTTCCTTGATAAACAGGTTATCTAACAATGACAGAATTTTTCAAATCGGACCAGTAGTTCCTGATATTAACGTGTTTAAGCAAACAAACTTACTCTTAAGCTTATTTTAGCATAGATTTGTTTGTTATAAATGAAAAACATCTCGCAGAAATGTAGTAAATCTAGTGATTGTGAAAAGATCTCAAGTTGAGTAAGTGAGTAAGTTTATCGCTATATAGCAATAAGGCCGCCTTATTGTACTGTTTTGTTTTGTATTTTTCATGTTTTCCTTACGTATTTTTTTGTGGTGTACAATAAAAGTGTTCTCTCTCTCTCTCTCTCTCTCTCTCTAACTTTAAAGTTCTAAATCCATCTTCGAATCTTTATAAATAGCTATTTACCCTAACTTTGTAAAAACAATTTGGTATTATTATACAATAATAGGTTTTATATAAAAATCGCAAAAGTAAGTAGCAGCCTGTTAACGTCCCACTGCTCGGCACAGGCTTCTTCACTCTAAGAAGAGAGACCCACCTTGCTGCTCCACTGCAGATTGACAGGCATAGTACACAAGTGCACTCTCTATTCTTTTACTCTCATACTCCGATGTGCCTCATTGGTCTAGTGGTTAGCATGTTCGACTACAGACATGAGGTCCTGGGTTCGAGTCCCGGGTCGGGCCAATTCAAAAATCAATATTGAGTTTTCTATTAAGATTTTCTCAATATTTGCCCGAAGTTGGGAAGTTGGCGGTGTGATCCACCCCCGTGCCTCGGAGAGCACGTTAAGCCGTCGGTCCTGCGCCTGATCTCTCCGATTGTGTCGGATTCCCGTCACATCGGAATATGAGAGTGAAGGAATAGAGAGTGCACTTGTGTACTATCCCTCGCTCCTCGGAGTGAGGAGGCCTGTGCCCAGCAGTGGGACGTTAAAGGGCTGCTACTTACTTACTTACTTACTTTACTCCGATGTGACGGGAATCCGACACGATCGTAGAGAGATCGACGGCTTAACGTACTCTCCGAGGCACGGGAGTGGATCAAACCGCCAACTTCCCAACTTCGGGCAAATATTAAGAAAACCTTAATAGAAAACTCCCGGGACTCGAACCTAGGACCTCATGTCTATAGTTGAACATGCTAACTATTAGACCAATGTGGCAGATTTAATATAAAACCATAACAAATATTAAAATGAGGCAATATCGGAGTATTTCATAACAATTAATTTGCTTGCCCTTACACCAGGCAATCAGATTGCTCTGTTAAAGTCCTCATATGATAATGTCATATAAATTTATTGCCGTATAAAATAAGCGGTGTAAGGTTTCAACTTCCAAATATGATTGGATTAATTTCACTCAATAAATGAGATATGCGTGGTTAAGCATGAAAACCCGATTAACTCAATTAATATCGGCCTTTTAATAAGCCTTGTGGGTTTTTAAATATGATCCCGTTTATGAGTAAAGGTTTTTGTATTAATAAAAGACATTCAGTTTTATTTTAACTTCCCAAGGGCTGAATAACGGGAGTGCTGGCTTTGCTTTCTGAAGGTCTGGCTTCGAATTTCGACGGGCAAATTTAAGATTTAGGTGGCAAGATATCAACAAAAACGTACCAGCTATTAGAAACATTACGTTATTATTTTGTTTATTGCAGATAATTTAATTTGACTGCCGTAAATTGATGGTGACACTTGGAGGGGTGAACCCTTAATCGCATCGCATCGCGTCGTAACACGTCACATTTGGATGGCGAACACTTAATCGCGTCGTAACGCGTTATATTTGGAGGGCGAACCCTTAATCGCGTCGCATGGCGTCGTAACGCATCATATTTGGAGGGCGTACCCTTAATCGCGTCCCAACGCGTCATATTTGGAGTGTGAACCCTTAATCGCGTCATAACGCATCACATTTGAAGGGCGAACACCTAATCGCATCATATTTGGAGGGCGAACCCTTAATCCCGTCGCATGGCGTCGTAACGCGTCACATTTGAAGGGCGAACACTTAATCGCATCATATTTGGAGGGCGAACCCTTAATCGCGCTGCATGGCGTCGTAACCCTTCTTATTTGGAGGGCTTACCCTTAATCGCATCCCAACGCGTCATATTTGGAGGGCGAACCCTTTGTCGCGACGCCAACCGTCACAATTAAAGGGCGAACCCTTATTCGCGTCGCAATACGTCACACAACAAAGAAAAGCCGTAAGTGCAAGTTTTTAGTAATCTGCTATTTACATCGCAGAAGAATCCAGAAGTGCAAGTATTAGTGCAGGATAGAATTAGAATCTGGTAACTCGAGTAAAGGACAACCTACTAAAAGGTTATTTACCTCGTAATAGTTTGTACACAGTGTCATATCGTAAAAATAAATAAAAATTGCGTGCGTACAAAGTACGTATGTCAGAAGTGGAATTTCCTTGGCAAAGTAATTTTCAAGTCTTGTTTATACAAATCTAAAACTTCTGAGATTTCTGAGACCTAGAGGAAGGGACTAACTGAGATATATTAGGAATTTAATTAGCACAAAAATGTTAAAAGTGATTGTGTTACTCATTAGAGACAGCACCGTTGAAATAAAACAAATTTACTAAGTTCAAATTTCAATACAATCGATCCATCCGTTTAAGAGATATTCAGTGACAAACACACGCACTGCTATTATATATGTCGGAGAATAAGAGAGAAGGAGCATAAAGCATAGGGGCGCAGGGCTCTCCCCCGACATCATCGTTAGTGGCATCCATAATTCAATTTCTATACTGGAGTCTTTGGTGGGTAATGTTGGTGCAATCAAACACTTTATTAATTAACTCAGATTATAATGTCCAATCCGCTTAATATTCCCGATAACAATTTACACAAATACAAACAATAATAGCCGACCACACAGGCGGGCGGTCACTCCAAGACTAGAGAGCCGGGCGCCGGATTGTCACAATTGATTCTGTCCTACGCCGATATATACACTCACAACACACACACACATACACACACGACACACACACATATATATACGCATTGATAACCTCTTCCTTTTTTTGAAGTCGGTTAGCGACAAAACCTAAACGTCAATAAGTCACATCAACTCGTAATCATTTTTGTTATTCTTAATATCATCAATCTGATAAACTAAAACCATGAAAGAAGCTAGAAAATTATACGTCTCAGTATATAGAATAAATTTTTACTCTTTAATGCTTTAACGTCTCTTTGATTTAGATATTGTATAGAAAACCTTTGAAGTTTTGCTCTCGAAATCCGTAATACTGAATCTTTCCCTTTTTGCAATGTGTAGTAACATAAAAGAAAAACTATTTTATGATATACAGACAAATTAGATTAGCATGAAAAACATTATAGTAAAGGATAGATATATACCATGAAAGACTTTCTTGCAACTTTTTAACACAAAAAATTTCATCAGACATGTTTATTTTTGGGTTCCTGTTACTTAGCCGTTTACGTAATGCAAGCAACGAAAGCTTTTAAAAGGAATTAAGTTTTCCCGTTTCTGTAACGTATGTCGTTGATGCTCCGCTTTTATTTTCGATCCACTAGCCATATGGATAAATCCGTTTCAACTCAGTTTTGATTTTGATCTTTTGATCGTTTTACGCTCATATACGTCTATCCTGTTGAAATTTGGGGGTAACCGTTCTGAGTAATTGTCTACGTTGCTACAGAAGTAGAAGTGCCTTAGTGGTTAGCATGTGCGACTACAGACGTAAGGGCCTGTGTTCGAGTCTCAAATCTGGCCAATTCGGAAAAATTTACTATGAGAATTTTCTCAATATTTGCCTGAAGTTGCAAAGTTGGCGGTGTTCCCCACCCCGTGCTGCGGAGGGCACGTTAAGTTGTCGGTTCTGCGTCTAATCTTTTGCGGTCGTATCGGATTACCGTCACATTGAACTATGAGAGTGATGGAATAGAGAGTGCACTTATATACTATGCCTGCCAACCCGCAGTGGAGCACCATGGTGGGTCTATGCTCTAAAAACTCTCCCTCCTATGAGTGAGGAGGCCTGTGCCCAGCAGTGGGACGTTAATGGGCTGCTATTTACTTAATCGGACCTGTGGTTTCTAAGATTTCTTGATAAGAGAGTGATATTTAACTTATATATCTTTATATATATGTCGAAGTTCAATAGTCTGTGGAACGCTGGCGTTACTGTCTATCGCTGTGGGGCAGAGTCAATAGTGACAATCTGGTGCGCGACGCTCAGTTCTCGGGTGACGGTCCGCCACACCGATCGACTATTGAAACTGTCGCGTTCCTAGCTATTATTATTATGTAAATTTATATCGGGAACATAAGTAATTGAACATTATAATCTGAGTTATTTAATAAAGTGTTTGATTGCGCCAACATTACCCATCAATGGTCACAGTATGGAAATTGAATTATGGATGCCACTAACGATGACGTCGGCGGAAAACCCTGCGCCCCTATGCTTTATTGTCCTTCTCTCTTATTCTCCGACATATATCATAGTTATGTGCGTGTGTATATCATTGAACATCTCTTAAGCGGATGGATCGATTTTGTTGAATTTTTTTGTATCTTCAGGTGAATTCCAGAATGGTTTAGATTGACAATTGGATGCAATAAATAACGAATTTACTCATATCTCCCCGAGAACATGATAAATGTATATTAGCTCTATATTTGCATAAAAAATAAGCCGCATCTAAATTGATATTCGAAGGGTGTATTCAAAAAATGCTGGCTACATTACCTCTTGATCTTTCACTCTATAAACTTTCACTGTAAATATAAAAAGAAAAAGAATCATGAATAAATATTGCGCTTTATAAAGCTATCAATCAATATTGTATTAAGAAGCTTGGCATTGTTTTCTTTAAATACCGATATATCACTTAAAGACAATCAAACAATAGAGACGGTTTATTGGTAAACTTATTTGTCTGCAGCTTATTTGTTTAGCTTTTATTGTTGTAGCTAATATAATAGAGGACTTGTGAGGAATATCTATCTATTACTAGCTATATCCCGCTGTGTTACCCGCGTTGTTTTTTAGGGGAGCGTATATTTTAAAAGAAATATGTATATTGGATTTCAAGTCAATGGGACGAATTTTTTTAAAGATGTCGTGATGAGTCAGTGAGTGATATTGTTTCCTTTATATATCAGGTGAGATTACAAAGAAATTCGATTTCAATCAATATCAAAATCAAGTTTAGCCGTATTACAATTTCCTGTGAATTTTTTTCCATATATTATTTCCAATGATGCCCTGAAACTGATAGTAAAGAATGATTTCAAATCAAAAGGTACGAGGGTTCCTTCGCACCTTGTTTTGAGAATAGCTCACAAGAAACTCAGTCGGGTGTCACTTTTTTTTCTATTAAGAGCAACCCATTTACTTCCACGCTTTTTAACTTCCATGTAATCTTTCAAATTATAGTACGATTTTTCAATTAGCTTACATTTATTAAAGTTTTAAAATATATTAAGTGACATCATTAGAAAGTCTTTTGTTAAGTTCGTTAAAGAAACTCTTAAAGGATTTATTGAATTGAAACTTCTTTAGGCGCATGAGTGTAAAACGTTTTCGGATGAAACGCGTGATTACCGTCACGAAGATGTGCAGCGTTTTTATGCTAGTTTGGGGGTTAGGTAAGTTTTAATATTTACAAATAACATGTGGCATTTTACTACTCCTAATTTAATAATTTTATATACTATTTTCTAAATTTGAAATTGACAAAAAACACGTGGCATTTTTATTCACCATTCGATCTTTCCGATTTCAATAAATTATTTGTATTAGTTTTCGACTCTTTTAATATTTTAATGACACTTAAATTCATTAAATTCCTACATATCTTCCATTATCCCTCCCTCTAAGTCTCGGAAACCGAAAGTATTAGATTTGTATAAATATAAACAAGGCTTAAAAATTCGTTTGCGTAAGAAGTTTCACTTCTGACATGTGTACTTTTTACGCTTGCACTTTTATGTTTTCTACTAGAATTTACAACAATTCTATTTTTAATTCTTATGTAATATCAGAGCTATCACTTTCTTTTAAAGTGTCTATATTTTTATGCACGTACAACAAGTCAAATACGTATACGCAGTGAACTGTCATTAGTTAGGCATTCTTTCCTCTATAGAAGAATTTACTTCAAAATATTCCGCACTAGACTGAATTCAGTGCAAAATGATATCGTTTCAAAAAACAATACGTTCTGAACCACTATTCAACCAGCGTGTAATTTCAGGCCTAGACTTTGACAGATGCGGCTGTTGGACACACTAAATGTTCAATTTGTCAGTGGCCTTGTTTCGCGTTGCATTTAATGTATGGTTTAAATACGCCAAAATATTACAAAATTGAGTTTATTTCACGGTAGCTCTTCCTCTCGTATTCAGCTGTTATTTATGTGGAACTCCATTCTGGTAACCTGGAACCCACGTAGTTAAATTGAGCTACATCACTTGTAGAATCATTCAAAAGCATGAAGAAAGTCTTGTGCTATCGTACCTTAAACGTTAAGCTCTGAGTCCGATTCTCTGGTACATTTGGCCAATTCTTACGGCTGTGATGCGTGTACGATTAAGGAAGACACTCGTCAGCACCTTGAAGCATTGGAGATGTTGTTCCATGGGTATTGCGAGACCTACCATCGCCGAGGCCCATACTCCTGACTGGTCATCGGTCGGGGTTAGTGCGTAAATTGCATTCCCCAGCGATAAAATAAAAAACGCGAATGGACAGGAATCGCGACTGCAGTGCAGTTGCTGCACCTTGCGAAAAACCGAGAACAATCTCCAGTAATGGAGAGGCAAGGTAAGAAGAAGAAGATATTTGTTATCTAGGTTCGTCGGCCTCTTCGAATATACGCTTTTAGGAAATTGCAGCAAAAGCCTACCGTACACAAATACCATAAGAGGTAAATTGACACTTACCAGATTAGCGCACTTACCATAAGGTTTCACAATGAAACGGCTGGATCGATTTTGGTAAAATTTAATGTAAAAAAACTAGGTAACGGATTTTAATGACCGTTTTTTTTATTTTCACTGGTTTTTTCCCAACGCGTCGGTTGGTTTCTAACAGGAATAGCATTATAATATTTATATACGCTTTAATATTATTATAATACAAAAATTATTACAATTTTAAATCGTTAAATATTAACTAAGTTATAAACAAGACATATATTATATCATACTTTGAATACCATTTTATTTTAATTTGATATGTACGCTGAAAACAGCACGCAATGTTGAATGGAAGACGAGCCTCGATGAAAAATGCTGTAAAAAAGGAGAAAATTTATTAAACGGTCTAAGTTAAGCAACATTCTTGTATGACTGAGACGTTTATTTAAAAAATGTTCCTTAAAATATACTACGATATGTCTATCTATAACGTTTTCTTATTGAAGTATGTGACTAATATAGACAGATATAGTACTTTTTTCCTTTCTAACACGATAAAAGCGCGCTAACTTAGTAAAAGGCAATTTACCTCTTATGGTCTTTATAGAGAATCGTACTGGAACATAATCTCTTACTTAGTCATAGGTTTTTGCTGGTAGGGGGTAACTAGCCATGGCTGAAACCTCCCACCAGTCAAGAATAAGACTAATTAAAAATGCATTTTCCAATTTTAGAAAAACATAAAGATAACGATTTTAAAACATAAAGATATTATATAAGTTTTATATTATATCCAATCCCGATATCACTCAGCATATAAAATCTAAATCAAATTGACTTATATAACCATATTACCTTCGCTACGTGGGCCCTGCTTGTTAGTAAAATTTATAGCGTTCTCAACTTTCCTAGTAAGATAAAAGCAAAGAAAAATAATGGCCTATAAATGTCCTTCTTCAACGCAAAGGTCTCCTTTCTCGTATCAAAAACGGATGCTTGAATATTTTTCTATTGTTACGTATGTAAGTGCAAGTTTACATATCGCATTTGTACATAGAAAAACTTGTCTACGACTAAAAGTCTTGCTAAATTAGTCAACTGAAAAGCATATTGGAATTTTGAAGTGAAACTTCTTTAGTTAAAATGTTTACGCATGAAACGCGTGATTAGCGTCACGAAGATGTGCACCGTTTTTTATCCTAATTCTTTAAATGTAGTTTCAATATTTACAGATAAAATGTGGCATTTAAATTTGCCATTCGTCATTTAATAATTTAAAATATTATTTTTAAATAAAATATAAAATAATAGCATTTTCGAAATTTTTAATTCAAATTGAAATGATTAATTATTTCTAAAATACGTGGCATTTCTATTAACAATTCTTCATTTGAGATTTCAATAAATTATTTGTATTATGGCAATTAAATTCATGAGATTCCTAAAATATTACCCTCTAATTCTCGGTTATCTAAAGTATTAGATTTGTATAAATATAAAGAAGACTTAAAAATTTGTTTGACAAAGAAGTTTCACTTCTGACATGTGTACTATCTACGCACGCACTTTTTTTCTACAAAACACGTTATAAAATAATTAAAATCAATTTTCCTCCATAAAACTATATATAATAACAATTTATTTAGTCTTTTTTACATATATAGTAACAAAGATTAAAGATGCTAAAAACCTTTGTCGAAAGGAAAACCAAAAAGATGTGGGAGGTCAAATAAACTTTATATTCCTTTGCTTCTGTCACTCCGCAGTGAAAGATTGTTGTTGGTCTATGCTCTAAAAACCTCTTCTTTATGATTCAGGAGACCTGTTTTTAACAGGACGTAAATAGGCTGCTACTTACCTGACCTTAACAGACTAATAATAATAATAACTTTATTTATTTGGGCATAAAAAAGAAAGGTACATAATTAAAATATCCTGGACCACTAAACTATGTAAGTCCGGGTGTTCACGTTAGACGGCGCTTAGCATCGGTACTCTATGAGCATAGCTTATCTGAGGTTGTAAGAAGCCTCTAGCGAGCTGTCAACCGCGAAACGTTGGTGTCGGGCGCAAGAAATAAGCCCTCTTCGTGTTTTTATATAAATTTGAAGGGAAGTGCGGGCTCCTACGCGTTAATTGGTTTGTGGGGCCAGTGAGACACTATCATCGCGTTTTGTAGGCTCTCGTAGCTCCCTAGTGAAAGATGGCGAGTCATAACGCGGCTAGGTTAGCTCGCCCACGCGTTGGCCGCAATAGTCCTTCCTCCCTGTGAATTTTGGAGTGGATCAGAGAACCGACGTCGCCTTCAGCTTTGAATGCCTTGGCAGGTTACACACTCTTCACATTTCAAAAATACACATACAAAGACACACCCACGTTTCATTCATCTGCCAGGGCTCGTCGCCGTCGAGGAGATCGGCGCCTAGAGACCAGGTAGGTGTAAAATTCAATTAATTTTGTTCGATCCCTCTGGAATCTCTCCTCCCGCCGTCTACAGTGATCGAGGCTACCTTCACCACTATGGGCCCCGATGACCCTTGGTAGCCTTCTTGATAGGGTCACGGCCGGCGTGAACTCCGGGACTTAGGGGTCAGTGTTTTCCCAATTTTATAATATATTATACGCCTAACCTACTTATATAATAGAAAACTGAAAACTAAATGTAAAACGTATCCATAATATGAGATATAATTACAATATAAATTATTGTGTGTGTGTGTGTGTGTGTGTGTGTGTGTGTGTGTGTGTGTGTGTGTGTGTGTGTGTGTGTGTGTGCGTGTGTGTGTGTGTGGTGTGTGTATGTGCGTAATTAAATTAACATATTTTCTGTTGCATTATAGTCCAGATCATTAAGAAAGAATTTTTTTTCAGTGTGTAGTTGTTTAATTTTATAATATGTTCTGTTTTATTTATTTTAGTGTCCTATGTTTTTGAATAATTATTCATAGTTAAAATAGAAGAATATCAGCTAGTCCTTAATAAGTTTTATATTAACGANGTATGAAAGGTTTAATGAGATTGAAAGAAGCGAAGGAGATATGCAAGGATCGTGGCAAGTGGAAGGATGTTGTCTCTGCCTACCCCTATGGGAATGAGGCGTGATGCTATGTATGTATGTATGTATGTAGTTGTTTAATTTTATAATATGTTCTGTTTTATTTATTTTATTGTCCTATGTTTTTGAATAATTATTCATAGTTAAAAGAGAAGAATATCAGCTAGTCCCTAATAAGTTTTATATTAACGAAGTAAAACTCCCACTATCCAGGGCGATATCACTCGATTTGCCTGGGGTTGTATTTGTAATCTTTGGGTAAGCAAATACCAAAGGTAAATGGTCCATAGCTGTTTTCAACCGCCGTAATGACGTCATCACGGCGCCCTAGTAATAGAGGGTGTGGACATTCTGTTTGTCCGAGAGATGGCCGCTTGTTACACCGTTTCTCATATGACCTTTATCTGTGTAAATAAAAGATATATCTATATCCAGGTATTTATTGACTCATGACGATATCTCTGGAACCATAAGGCGTAGAGACTTAAAATTTGGCAGGGATATTCCTTTGGCCTAAATTAATGAAAATGCTACCAATACACTGCGTTTACATATTAGAAAACTTGTTGTTCGTACATAAGAACAATGACTCTTTTAATAACAAGAGTAAATGTACATCACATACCTTACGAAACAAAAACAAACTTGTTATAAATTCTAGTAGTAAGCATAAAATTAACAACTCATTTAAGGGTAACTGTATACGTTTCCATAATAAACTCCCACAACACGTTTTAGAGATGTAAATTAATTAATTCAAAGTCTTTGTTAAAAAAAAGTTGATAGAAAGATCGTATTATAAGTTGTAAGATTACTAAGACGACAGAAACGCGTGGGAGTGACCGAACTGCTCTAATTTGAATTATAATACATTAAACTAATATGATATTGTAATGACGATGGTAACAAAAAACAAAATACCCGACTGGGTTTGTGGTGGGCTCTTTTCAGACCAGGGCGCGTAGGAACCCATGGAACTTTAGATTTTAAGTCGTTCTTGAGTGCCATCATCAAACGTGCATTAGAATAAGAGTATCGAAAGGAATAAAATATATATTATTTGACGATTAAAAAGTGCTGTAATATGAATAAAGATATTTTGATTTGAAAACATTCGAGCAGACGAAGTCGCGGGTCAGCTAGTTGTCTGCTCGCTTCATTAACAGATATAGTAATTTAATGGGACGGATTATATGTATAATACATACATGTTATAGTATAGAAAGGCCAATAATTCAAAGATTTCTAATGTGATATCTTAAGATAAAAATCTGCACTTAAATCCCAAACGCTAAACCGTAAGAGATACGTACAAATCGTAACGTTAATGTTCTACGGAATGGTATATCTCAAAAAGTTCGATATTAAGTCCTTCTTCTTGATCTCCGCGAGGTGAAACAACGCTCGTGACAACAGTCCACTCACGAATGTTGCGGAGCCACGATTTCTTGTGGCAGTCAACGTCGCGTTTACCGCTAAATTTGACCATTATTATCAGCTGCAGGAGATCCTATCTTTCCTGTCTAAAAACATGAGCAAGGTACTTTCATGATTTTGATGGTCTGCAATAGCTTGCGGTTATGACCGACTCATCTCAAAACATTGTGAAAGCGTTGCTGATTTTTTGAGTCCAACTGATTAGCATGCGCTGCTATGCCCACTGTTCGAAAGCCTCTATACGTTTTCGAGTGTCTTCCTAGATATTTTAGGCTTCACATCCGTATAGGGCTATAGGCGAAATGTAGCACTGAAGTATACATATATATCGCGTGAACTATTTTGAGATGGTTTAGAATTTAAGTATTGGTGCCTTTCTTGATCTAAGGTCTTAACATTTGACATCAGCACCAAAATTTGGAATGCATCAATCCTTTGACGGGGACTGTACACGTTTCCACTCGACGTAGTCCGACGTGATGGGAATCCTACACTACCGGAAAGAGATCGGGCACAGCAGTGACGGCATAATGTGCTCTACAAAACGGGAGTGGTAAACGGGAGAAAACTCAATATCTAATTTTGAATTTGCTCGACTTGGAACTCCAACCCAGGACTTATCTTATATCTGTAGACGGACTAGCTGGCCGCCAGACCAATGAGGCAGTCCTCCATAGACTAAGAAAGGGAATACCAAGGTTCAGATAAATCTGATCTTGGTCTGATGCCAATTCCCTTCTCTTCTAGATGTTTCCCAAATAAATAAATACAATACGAAATTAACCTTAACACAAGTTACATTGTATCACACGAAACCCTTCGGTGTAATAGGCGACGTTATTGTTAGAAATACACAAAACATTGGCGGGTCCAAACCTTTTGTAATGGATCTTATCTAAATTTTGCGGTCTTACAGTTACAGGTAAGCGCGGGTTCCTTGATTTGTGATTTCATTAATACCGCCATTTTGTTGTGTACAATTAATTTACCTTAGCATTTTGTGGTCAATAACAACCTTGTTTTTGCGACAACGGGAAGATTTAACGGTATTGTTATGACTGTTGTAACTTTAACGTTAGTTTTAAGTTTACTTCTTTTGTAAACAAAGCCCTAAGTAAAGTGACATTTAACAGTTGATTATTCATTACTTTTTTTGAAACAAGTAATCTATACAAATTAGAGGAAATTCCTATTACACTTGGTCACGGTATCACGCTTGAACGGCTGGACCAATCTTGACAATTCCTTTTTTGTTGTATTTGTTATAGCCAGGAGAAGTTTCTTATAAAAGAAAAAAATTAGAAAAGTTACGTGGAACATGCCTCCTTGGTCTAGTGGTTAGCATGTTCGGCCACAGACATGAGGTCCTGAGTTCGAGTCCCGGGTCGGGCCAAAACCAATATTGAGTTTTCTGTTAGGATTTTCTCAATATTTGCCTGAAGTTGGAAAGTTGGCGGTGTGATCCCCCCCGTGCCTCGGAGAGCACGTTAAGTCGTCGGTCCTACGCCTGATCTCTCTTCGATTGTGTCGGATTTTCCGTCACATCGGTCTATGAGAGTGAAGGAATTGAGAGTGCACTTGTGTACTATGCCTGCCAACCGGCAACGGAACAGCGTGGTGGGTTTATGGTCTAATAACCCTCTCTCGTATGAGTGAGGAGGCCTGTGCCCAGCAGTGGGACGTTAATGGGCTGCAACTTACTTACTTTACTTACTTACGTGGAACATCAGAAATTTCTATAAAACTTGACCAACAATAAGTTTTCTAATGCAACCTTTTTATTGTTTATGAAAATATAAACATTTTTAATGTAATCTTATGATCGAATCTAGAGCAAGGTTTTTAAGGCTCTTTATACAAATGACTTGATTGTCTTCATTGACCCTGTGGTGCTCCACTAAACGATGGGGTTTAGTGGGTAAACTGACATGCTCATGCAGATCTTAGGTTTCATCAAAGTGTCTAAGGGCATTTCCTGCAAAAAGGAGGGCATTTTAAGGAAATATTTTACGCTATAAATATTACAAACGTGTAGCTATGGGCTAAAACTATTCAACGTACATTTCTACTCCAAACGCTGTTATAGCATATTTGGCATCCAGGAGTTCATCAAGTGATTCATGCAAATGTTCCGAGGCCGTTGCTGCCATGAATTTCAATTAGCCTGGATTATTTGTAACTCCTGTGGTTTTAATTACGTTGTCTACGGGAGACGAAATCAAGGGAAAATTGAAACATTGGAAGGTAATGGGTGTCACAAATTTGAATATATTAAATTTTGTGGCTTTGGGGGCGACTGCTTGGTTACATGTAATATGTTGTTGTCATGATGTTTTAATTAACGCAACCATTATTAAAATTTATAAGAAATTTATTGACTTTAGACGAGAAAACTGTTCAGAACACTGGATTTATCATTTTTTTGATAATATATTTATATTCTGTTTCTACACAATAACTTTATCGGCATTATCATAAAGTTTTGTTAAACAAAACTTTGCGGGTTACAGCACGTTTGATTTCCAGCGTCGATATGTAATATAATCCCGATTCGTATTTGTTATAGCTCTAACGTAAAAAAACAGCAAAACACATAATTTTAACACAAGAAATAAAAACAAACTTGTAATGCACTATATTTGGGTGAAGAAGGCTCAGAAATCCTCTGTTAAGCATACGCATTTTTAATAAGATATCCGAATCACTTCTGGGTTTGCTTCCACGGAGTTTTAACTAATATATAATAAGTTCAATTACAAAAGGCATATTATAATGTTGAAGATTATTTAGCGACAAAGATGTTTGGATTTGATTCCAGTTGCACGTGAAAACTAAACACATTGTAATCTATAAAAAGGAGTAACCGTTGAGTTTCTTGACAGTTTCTTCTCAGCGGATACAACTTTCCGAACAGGTGGTAGATTTATTACCAACGGACAGACTACTGACGAATCTAGAGTGCATTTTGAGCCTACTTGTATAAAGTATATTTTGATTTTGATTTTTTTACTAGTTTCATTGTGAAATATTTATAATATTTTTTATTTAAAGCTAATTGAGAATTCGTACTATAATTTGTTTATTTAAATAAACATGGGAATTGATAGGTCTAACGGAAAAAGATGAATACAAAATTATATGGTAATGATGATGAGATAACACCCGACCCGTTGGGCTCTTTTCAGGACAATTTCTAATATAATCATCAATCGTAAATTTGAAGTAATAACATTTAACTTTTTTATTGCTGCTAGATTAGCACTTGACTGTGTTCAGACCTGATGGTAAGTGATGGCACAGTCTAAAATTACAGCGCGCTAATGTAGTAAAAGGCAAATGGCCTCTTATGGTTTCTAAGAAGTGTCGTACCGGAACACAATTTTATTGCTTGGCGGTAGGTTAACAGCCTCATTGGTCTAGTGGTTAGCAGGTTTGACTACAAACATGAGGTCCTGGGTTCGAGTCCCGGTTCGGGCCAATTCAAAAATCAATATTGAGTTTTCTATTAAGATTTTCTCAATATTTGTCCGAAGTTGAAAAGTTGGTGATTTGATCCACCCCCGTGCCTCGGAGAGCACGTTAAGCCGTCAGGCCTGAATCTGATCTTTCTCCGGTCGTGTCAGTCTCCCGTCACATCGGCCTATGAGAAGGAATAGAGAGTGCACTTATGTACTATACCTGCCAATCCGCAGTGGAGCAGCGTGGTGGGTCTATGCTCTAAAATCCCTCTCTCATGCGAGTGAGGAGGTCTGTGCCCAGCAATTGGACGTTAATGGGCTGCTACTTAACTTACTTACTTAGCTTTTACGTCTTTTCTGGTACGGTGGTTACTGGTAACTAAACACGACCGAAGCCCTACCAAAATAAAATTTTCTAAATCCGCCCACCCAGAGAGTGAACCCGGAACCTCTGCTAGAAAGCGGTTACTTGCACAACTACGCGGGCGAAACCGTCAAGATTGAAAAGTAGGTACTGTAAAAGCCTTCTTGAATGAGGAATTTGTATAACAAGACATTATTTTCATAATATTTACAATGACGGCCTCGTTGGCGCAGTGGTTCGAGTTTGCGCTTTGCTAGCAGAAGCCTGGTCTGGTGGTAGGCTTCGGCTGTAGCTAGTTACCACCCTACCAGCAAAACGTAATGCCAAACAAAGAGATTTGTGTTCCGGTACGATGCTGTGTAGAAACCATAAGAGGTATATCGCCTCTTACCAGATTAGCGCGCTTCCATCTTAGACTGTATCGTCACTTACTAAGCGCTAAACTGTCAGCAATAAAAAAAATATGAACCCTCATATTCAACTGATATAAATAAAATAAAAACTGTCTTAAAACTTAAAATGACCATCTTCAAAAGGGATTATTTGCTGAAATGGCTCTATGGCGTAAAATGTTTAAGACCAAACTACGACTACATTGGAATATGGAGGCCCAAGAACTATAGTTAAGCGCAATAATGTCCAAAGTTCGCACTGAATGAGTCTAAATTAATCCCTTTTATTATTAAACTCGTGTAATTAATATCTTAAGGCGGCAGGTGTCCCAACACACCTAATTTATATCTTTCCTAATGTTGCAAAAGTGTAATAATGAATAAAATCTATACAAATTGATAAAATTGAGATGTTTCTTTGTAATAGCATGTTAACAGCTTTCTATTAAATGCCTAAAAAAGAATATTTATATTTTGTGTTTAGACTAATCACTAAGTGGTCTGGAGAGATTTTGACCGAACCTTTACTGAAATATATCTGGTACTATAAGAAGTAAGAGTACTATTTATGTAAAATGGTCTCCAGAATTACTTGGGTAATACCGAAGGGACTAGTGACTAGTATAACCTATACAAATAAATTGAATAGGAATAGAAAAGTAAGTAAGTAGCAGCCCATTAACGTCCCACTGCTGGGCACAGGCCTCCTCACTCATAAGAGAGAGGGTTTTTAGAGCCTATTCCTTTACTCTCATAGTCCGATGTGACGGGAATCCGACACGACCGGAGAGAGACCGGGCGCAGGACCGACGGCTTAACGTGTTCTCCGAAGCACGGGGGTGGATCACACCGCCAACTTTCCAACTTCGGGCAAATATTGAGAAAACCGTAATAGAAAACTCAATATCCACTTTCTTAATTTGGTCCGACCTGGGACTCGAACCCAGGACCTCTTGTCTATAGTTGAACATGCTAACCACTAGACTAATGAAGCAGACAAATAGGAATGACTGTTTATAATATCAAAACCTTTTCACTATGAAAGTATATACGATACTTATTTTTCGAACGAAATTATTGAACTTTTTATTAAATACATACTTATTTGAAAATGACACTATATTTTTGACACATATCTTAAAATTATGTAGAGACACATCCAAACTTGATTGTGATATCTAACTATAAGTATATACATATGTTATACATTAATATCCTTAAAAGTGAAGTATATAGATAAAACTATGCAAATATATAACATCTAAGCTTTACTTATATATCGAAGATTTTCCTTTGTTAATAATTTTAATAAAAAACATCACAATTTTTTTTTTTATTTTAGTATATATCACTTTGTATATTAGTCTGATAATGTCAGGAAGGATTAAACTTGACTCCAATGGCGCCTGTTTTTCAATAAAGAGAGGAGTAAGACAGGGTGACCCCCTTTCTCCAACACTATTCGTATCTGTCTTGGAAAACATCATTGGCAAGCTGAACTGGTGCAGATTAGGAATCTACGTAAAAGGTAAATATCTCAGTCATCTTAGGTTCGAAGACGACCTATTACTTCTATCAGAGACGGCCAGCTAGATGCAACACACAATCGAGTCTTTGCACCATGCTAGTGCCAAGGTAGGTCTGGAGACGAACCTAAGTAAAACCAAGATAATGACCAACACCAACTGGAAATAGAAAGATGGGTAAAATCAATATGGTAATATATATATATATATATATATATATATATATATATATATATATATAATAAAAGTAATATGCCGACAGCCATCAAAACAAAAGTTATGAACTCGAGTCTCTTACCATGCATGACGTATATGCCTGGATAGGGCATTTAGTAATATAATATTTTAATTATAAAGTTTTAGGATATGTGCTCACTGTAAACGGTATATGTCTATCGCACAATAAACACTGAGTAGAGAGAGATGGAAACGTCTGTCCGAAATACAGCTAGCACTGTTAGCGCTGTGTTAGAGTGAGAAAGGAGGAGCACACCGCAGCCGTATGCGCGAAAGGGAAGCCTGATAAACAGGCGCCGTAACGCGTTACGTAACGAAGCGGTTTGCTCTCCCATTATCACCTCAAAAATAAATACGTTTCAACAATTTCCTTAACACTGAGATTTAAAAATCTCAATAAAGGATTTAAAAACACTTAATGTCTCGTGACGAACTTAAACATTTAACAAATTGTAGAAAAACTATAATACAACATTATAAGCGTTTCCTGAAGGAAAACGAGATAATTTTCCATATTTACGAAAAAAATTCTTTATTAAAAAAGTAATATTCTTTATTAAAAAAAGGGATTCCTTCGGAAGGATTACGTCTGGGATATTAGTGGTTTTATTTTTAGAGAAATCTTATAACGTTTTACTTTTTTACAAGTATTTCATCCAATCCCTTAATATCTATCTTTCATACATAATCATGACCAAATTTTCTATGTTCAGGTAGATTTAACAGCTTCTTCGAATCGGTACGGAGCATCAGGGCTTGAGCCGACCGCGCTCTGATCTACCGATGGAAAGAGGATTCCAAGTACCCAGTAGCGGGCGTGGGCACTGTGGTGGCGATTCCCTGGAACAACGGTTTTCCAAGAAGGACGGATCGCTCACCTACACCGCAGGTTCTGACCGGACACGGATGTTTCGGAAAGGTCTGCACAGAATTGGTTGCGAGGAGTTACAGGTCTGCCATGAGTGTGGAGCTGCCATTAACTGAACACAACATACTTTGGCAGAATGTGCAGGCTAGGGAAATCTCGCTGCTGAACGTTGTAGGCACGATGCTCTCTAGTGAGAGATGTTGGGTTGGAGTGCCTCTCTTTTGTGAGACGATCATCCCACTGAAATGGGCCCACGAACGAGAGAGGGAGATTGTAGTGGATGCTCCCTCACATCGCCCGAGGAAGCGGGATACAAGGCAGCTCCTGTTTGCGGATCCATCCGGAACACCAGGGATGAATGCGAAAGGTAAACTTTTGGTGTCTTTCATGGATGAAGAAGGTGTTACTGGGTTTTAGTGCATATTGCGAGGCCTTTTGCTCGCCGAGTCCCACACTTCTGACCCATGGGTCGGGGCCTAAAAGCATTACCCATCGAAAAAAAAGAAGCTTGATGAAAAACTCAGATTCTCTTTTAAAAGCAGCTTTTACAATAACTTTGTAAATAATGTTAAACAATCTTCAACTCAAAATAGAAGCCAGTTCAAATCAAATATTGGTATATTGTTAAAAATTGGAATGTTTAACCCGATAAACAATTTCTGTACATATTAAACGTAAAATCAGTTTTTTGTTTTTGTTTCTTATACCAAAACTCTTTCCAAGATAGATAGTTTTTGTCCAACTGATGTTTCAGCAAGTTATATTTGTTATGAAATGTAGAACAAACATATTATTGAAGTATTCTATGATAATGATACGTACGTAAATATCTTTGATTTTTCCCTCGTACCCAAGTGACCTGTTTGCGTTTATCCATATGTTCCATCTAGTCTACAAAAACAATGATCAGAACATTGCCTACGAACCGGTAAACATATTTCCCTTCCGATCTCTGGAGCTCTGCCAGGATCTATTGATTTTAACTAAGAAAGACGGCCGAGTGGAAAAAATTACAAGTACGACGAATGAAAAGAAAGATTTTTATCAGTACTTACATTCAAGAAATTTTATATAAAGATTCATTTAATGAGGAATCCAATACATCTGTGATCATTGCAACATGCCTTTTTCGAGTAATAAATAATGTGAAAAACACGACTTTGTATTTATATTGGTAACACCTACGTATAAAGAGTAGCAAGTACAAAAATTTAGCAATGTAAGGCAGTGTTTCACAGATAAATTATTGAAGTGAAACTTCTTTAGGCGCATGAGGGTAAAATTTTGAAGATGTGCAGCGTTTTTATGCTAATTCGTTTGAAGGCTAGGTAGTTTTGATATTTAAAATTACATGAGGCATTTTAATTTGCCACTCGTCATTTAATCATAAAAGTCATAAATTCTCTTTTTTCTATCTTAAATTCAAAAACAAAATTTAATTAATAATTTCTAATATTGACAAAAGTACAATTCGTCATTTGATATTTCAAAAAATTATTTGTATTCAATTTCGACACTTTTAATATTTTAATTTCTCACGCACGCACTTTTCATTTATTACTCTACTGTCCTTTCTACTAACGACAAGTGTATAGAGCATCATGTTTTAATAGCTATCAGATAAATTCAAAAATGCTGATTTCTATACTAAAGAACCTCTGCTAGCAAAATTCCCATGGACTGGACTACATGGGGCTCATTAAGCCATTTTTAGCCCTTTGCATTTTTGGCGTATTCGTTCTTGTTTATTTCTCTCTCTGAAAGGGGGTCCAAAGTACTGGTAAAGTAAGTTGATACGTAAATTTATTAAAAAATCTTTCGTATAATTGATAAAACAGAACATTCCTAATTTCTTAGTAAAAGTATAGATATGATGACATCGAATGGATATTATTTTTATGCCACTTAACTTACGAATTGATTGGTTTTTTCATACAACTATTTGTGATTAAAAAATTAAAAGAATTTTAATGAAATGCAAAGACATATTTAAAAGAGCAATAGTTCTTTTAATACTCCTATTGTAAAACATAGTTCATTTGGTCAATAAAATTAAAAGTGAGTGCGTACAAAGTACTCATGTCAGAAGTAAATCATATCTATATTTATACAAATCTAAACCTTTACATTTCCAAGACTTAGAGAGAGGGAAAAAGAGGGTAATATGCTTGGAATATAATGACTCGGTAATTCGACGTATTTCCGTCAGAAAGTGATCAATTTTTAAAGTATTTTCTAATTTGTGTGAGTCTGAACTGGTAGAAGGTTTCTGCCGTGACTAGGTACCACCCTAGCAGCAAAGATGTACCGCCAAACAATAAAATTGTGTTCCTATATGCTGCTTTCTAAAAAACATAAGATTTACATTGGTTCTTACCAGATTAACGCGCTTCCGTCTTAGATGGTATTATGACCAACTTATCATCGACAAAAAAGGTTACAATAGGTGCTCTTATGAAGAGAAACTTAATGGTACATGACAAGGAGTCGATCTGCGACTCTCTAAAGAAGAATTCACATCTAAACACTTCAGATCATCAAGCTTTGGTATCTGTATAGATCTACGGTAAATCTTGCAGCTATCTTAATGGCCATACACTGTGGTTTACAATTAATAAGTAGTTTGTCATACGAGTAGTATAAAATAACTCCTTATAAGGCAAATAAGAATATTTTACTGTGTAAATGTAAATCAATTTCATTACACAGCAAACGCTGAATAGCTCATGAATATTCCGCGTTGGAGCCTGCCCGAGTGGCACTAGCTGAGACTATTTGGTTAATTAATTATACTAAGTTGGCTGTTGTGTCCGTATCATGCAATATAAAATATTATAAACACATTGCCTCTAGATTGGATTTTTGGGGCATTGCCCCTTTCGTAGACAAGGTGGCTGAAAACTATATTCCACATTTTTTACCATAAAACAAAATAGCACCAGTAAAAAGAATGGAACAAATAGAAGACAAAAAAATTAAACGTGCGTGCCTACAAAGTGAATATGTCAGAAATGAAACTTCTTTATCAAAGTAATTTTTAAGATAGACTTTAGACACTTTAGGTTTCCGAGACTTAGAGGGCGGAAAAAAGGATCATATGTTAGGAATTTCATGAATATAATTGCCATTAAAATATATAAAAATGTCGATAATTTATATAAATAACTAGCGGCCCGGTTCGTGCTTTGCTACGTATAAGGTGCAGAGGATTACAAAAAAAAGAAGTTCCTAAGTATGAAAAAAGTTTCAATTTAACAGCAAAATCCCCATTAATAAAATGAACCGCCATTTATTAAATTCATTTGTTGCGAAAAATGTGATAAATGCTCGACCAATTTTGTGCAAACTTCACATAAACCATCTACTAAATAGTTCGAACAAAGCTTAAACATTTCGTTTGTATAGGTGAGCATTGATTTTTATATATATAGATTTATTAAAATCACGAAAGACGAATTGTAAATAAAAATGCCAAGTGTATCTAATCAATATTACCAATTATTAATTAAATTTTATGAAAAATAGTATATAAAACTATTAAATGACGAATAGTAAAATGCCACATGTTATTTGTAAATATTAAAACTACCTAACCTTCAAACGATTAAGCATAAAAAACGCTGCACATCTTCGTGACCCTAATCAATAAGATTTCTAACATATCTTCCTTTTTTTCGTCCCTCTAAGTCTCCGATATCTAATGTTTTAGATTTGTATATAAATATAAACAGGACTTAAAAGCTAGCTTGCCAAAGAAGTTTCACTTCTGATATGTGCACTTTGTTCACTCACACTTTTTACTTTTTTTTTTTAAATTTAATACAATTAAAAATTATAATAATAGCTCGTTTTCATTCTTAATCTTATTTTATATGTCCTTATCTACTACGAGTGATCTCTATTCAAGTTATTAAATTGAAACTCTTTTTTGAACGCCTCAAATATGCCATCCATGTGTCAAATTACGCCAGTGTGAGCTTAAAATTGAAAGAGCTCAGTAATTCAGTAAAGGCCAATATGACGACTCCAGTAGCTGACATCAATTGTTTCATAAAACCACAAAAATAAATCGTTATACTTACAAATATCTTCATCTAATAAAACGAGTACCTGCAATATTAAACGAGATAGACTATCAAATATTAGGTAGCCTAACTAGTTGTTCTAGAAATGTATTTGCCCAAGAACTCCATTATATAACTTCAGCAATTGTATGTGAAATTCAAACAAAGTTGAAATATTTAGTGAAACAACCAAAAGTAAATATAGAGACCTACTCAAATATTGAAATGTTTAATATCGCAATTATGTCAACGGATCATTTAACATTGTTCGATGTGTTATGCCCACCAATTCAATTTCCTGCGACCGCTATGTCAATGTTGATCTAATATTGACTAGCTGAACCTATTACTTCAGATAAATGGAATATTCACGTACATAATCAATAAGCCATTATAGCTTAGTGGTTATGTATTATCAATTTTGATTAAGATATCCCAGCGATGGAATTCTGGACAAAGCTTTAATCTTTATCATAATATTTAAATGTGAAGAGATGCCCGTGTAAGTGCATAACCTACAGGATTTGAGAAACTCGCCATAACTTATTGTTCTGTTAGTTAATTATTATAATATGGAACTATTATTGGCTTTTAGGTGCAACAGTTGAGCATTCACAAAATAAATTACCATTGAAATATTTAACGGTTACACGAATTGTCTCCAGAAGATCTAAGTGTCAGTTCAATGATCTCTTCAGAATTTCTCAATAGGCTCAATATAAGAAAGCTTCGAGTCCCTCGGCTGGCAATGAAAAGGGAATTTCCTTAGGCGGTTAAATCAGAAATAACAGACATACATACATATATAGCATTGTAGCTACTTATATTACACACTTTTGAAACTGGCCACTTAGGCGTAAACAGGCTTTTAAATTAAAATGTCAATTTTGCTATGGGAAAGGATTTAGAGAGCTGCTCAGATTTCACTAAGAGTTGAGCGATGCATCATTCTTGGTGATTAGCTGGTGATTTTTCTAGTCGCGCCTCAACCAGCTAAAGCATCACGCCTCCTTCCCATAGGGGTAGGCAGACACCACGTCCTTCCACTTGCCTAAATCCTTGCATATCTCCTTCGCTTCTTTCGTTCACATTAACCTTTTATACAAGTTCGTTGGCTTAGAATTCTCTTGACCTGGCCCTTGTTTAAAATGTCCTGGATTTGGTCCAAGAACGTTCGCCTTGGTCATCCCTTTCTATCTTTCCCAATCACTCTTGACTCATATATTCTTTTTATCAGTCAGTCCTTTTTATCAGAAATAAGGTGATCCATATGAGAACTAAAGTCACCGCAATAGCCCATGAGTTGGTTAGGGGTACATAGGTTGTAGAACTAATGGGCGTTATAGCTTGAAGGTAGACAGAATAGCAGCCTAATACTGGAAGACGTTATTTTGGTAGACCCATAACTTGAATTGGACAGATGAGATCTAGAGGAGCACTAACTGCTACTGAATAGATCTTTTGCCCAGAAGTGAATCTCTGATGATAGAATAGCAGCCTCGCACTGGACATCGTAATCTCGGGAGCCCCTCAACTAGAGTTGGACAGATGACATCTGGAGAACCGATCACGAGCCGAGCACTGAATAGAATCAATCAGAAAGACGACGACAAAGAGCCAAAATTAACGCAGTCCCAGTATTTTTAAACGAAGCTATTATATTATTTAAAACAAAGGCATGAGAAAATCTTTGTAAATACAAAAATAGATAAACCAATGCTTCTAAAATGTATAAAATCTTTACTAAAATGTGAAACGTGTTTGTGACGGAGCTCAAGTAATAGATAAAGTGATGGCGCAGGTGACACATAATTGATGTTCCGCACAAATACGCTCACGTTGTGATAATTAAGGGTTAACTGTCGCTATATATTGGCAGCTTCATCTTTGAAGTCCTGTATTGCTGGAAAGCGATTTTAATCTTTAAAGGATAATACCGGAAGCAATTTCGGGGAACGTGTAGCATGCTAATCCACTTTGATCCCGCAATACACTTATTTCGTTATCAAAGGGAAATCCATTCGTACATTATCACATAAGTCTACCGTATCAAAAAATAGATTCTACTATTAATAAAACGGACGGGAAAGTCAGTAGTCATTCTTTAGAACAATTTGATTTCTAATTCCTATTATTACTTCTCAGCTCTTTCTATATATAAATCTTGTTTAATTATTCGATGGTCTATAACATACTTTTTTTATCCAAGTAAGTAAGTAGCAGCCCATTAACGTCCCACTGCTGGGCACAGGCCTCCTCACTCCGAGGAGCGAGGGTTTTAAGAGCATAGACCCACCACGCTGCTCCACTGCGGATTGGCAGGCTTTATCCAAGTACATTTAATTATTTGGTACTGGATAGCACTTGATGTAGTTTTTTTTTTTAATATATTTCTTGTTTTTTATACATCATTTGCACAAGTATACTTTGTATAACGTTGAGCTTTCATATACAATTGGAATAAAATCCAAATATTTTTATGTCAACTAAGTATGTATAAGTAAATGATATTTTATATTTTCCCTTCTTTTTTACAAAACCACAAAGTCATATTAACTAACAACGTTTATTCTTTTCACTATTTAAATATACACAACTTGCACTGCACTATTAATTACTTCACTATTTTAATTTATACAACTTAGCACTACTTCTCTCAAAACAACTACTTCGCAAAACAGTTCGAAAGATTATCTTAACAAAATTGTTCCGTTTGTTAATGTTACCTCGTATTGGATGATATTTCGTAATATTGCACAAAATTTTTGGTATTTTTAAGTGATGACACTAATTTACTCATTGGTCTAGTGGTTAGCATGTTCGACTACAGACATGAGGTCCTGGGTTCCCGGGTCGGGACTATTCAAAAATCAATATTGAGTTTTCTATTAAGATTTTCTCTATATTTGCCCGAAGTTGGGAAGTTGGCGGTGTGATCGAATCTCGTGCCTCGGAGAGCACGAAAACCCTCTCTCATATGAGTAAGGAAGCCTGTGCCCAGCAGTGGGATGTTAATGGGCTGCTACTTACTTATTTACTTACTTTTTCACTATATTACTCAATAACTCCCAATATTTTAGAGCTATCCGTGTTGTCACCCAACAATCTATAGTCTCACACCTGGGCTTTACCATTACAGCATGGTGGATACGGATGTAGATGAGTTATTTATTTGAGCAATATGTCAGATATTTGGATATCGAATTAAAAAAAATATATAAAAATATTGTTTAATATTTCAACTTAACTTAATAACTTACAATCAATTTACAAACCATTTCACGCAATTGCAACAACTGTATTTTTCTTATCTCCAACAATATATCACGTTTGAAAATTCCCGAAGTGGCAATCAATATACCATGGCACCGGTCCAAGTGTAATGCGAGTGAGTCATAATTCAAAGGATATCGCGCCTCTATAGTGAATCAGGAACCGTTTACACCATATCGAGCCAATATTTTTGACATTCTCACCTGTATGTTTGCATATAACAAAATATTTGAACTCGAAATAGTAAAGATTTTACCTACACCTTCAGGATTATTGTAACCGCTCTATGACAAATATGTATTGGTAAGTCATTTAAATAAATACGACCGACCTATAATAAATAAATTAAAGCAATTACACGTTACATTGTTATTTTACGTTTAAACAGTCAATCAAACTTAAAAAATTTATATAAATAAAACTTTAAGATACTGAAAGACGTTTTTTTTACGCTGGGAAATGCCTTTATGCTCCCCGATCAGAGTAAGATCTATCGGGAGTGTGGGACTCGCTGGTAAACCAGAAACCCACTGAAACCCAGCGACACCCTCGGCATCCTTTCGTGGAGCACCAGAGGATCGGTAGACGCAATTTACCCTGGCATTCCGGAGGATTCCTCTGGGTACTTAAGAAGAAGGAAGTAAAAGCGCAAATCTACGCCTCCTACCTCCCGACCTCCTGCGCCGAAGTAAAAGATCGTCCACAGCGTTCTCCCTAAGCCTCTCATGTGCCTCCTTCAGCGAAATAACACTTTCACAGAAGGAAGCCATTGCCCTCCATTCCCCATCACCGGTGAGCATTGCGCCAACTATGCCCTCCAGCGAAAGATTTCCTCCGATCAACGACGTCAATAGATGCCGCTGGGTTTCCCACGCCAGGCATTCTGTCAGAGTGAATGTGAATGAAAGAGTGATGAATTTGATGCAGGTATGTGCTGAAACAACCATGTCCAATACTAAAAAGACGTGCTTTAATAGAAGATCTAACTAAAAAGTGTGAAATAACAGCTAGATTGATTGAATTGTTATAAGCATCTTAAACTTTTAGCAATAACATGACAAATGCGTAATTTTGGCCTTTACATCTAAAATTAACGAGTCATCTTTTCGAAAAGTACGTTATAAAACGTCGATCACGTCCTTCCACTTGCCACGATCCTTGCATAGCTCCTTCGCTTCTTTCTTTCTCATCAAACCTTTCATACAAGTTTGTCGGTTTGGAGTATAATTGCCCAGGTCCTTGTTTAAAATGTCTTTGGTCCAGGAACGTTCGCTTTGGTCTTCCCCTTTCAACTTTCCCATTCTCTCTTGACTCATAAATTCTTTCTGTCAGTTTCCTTTCATTCATTTTCTCTAAGTGCCCAAACCATCTAAGAATACCTTTCTCAATTTAGTCACTACATCTTCTTTTGTACAAGAACGTTCTATAAAACGTGAGATTTAATTTTTTTACATATGTATTGTAGCCACAACACAAAAAAGCAGGTATTTCCGTAAAAGTCGATTAGATATCATGTAAACTAGCTACAATGTTACTTAGTTTGAAACTTTACCTGCCTCTACTGATTTATCACCTCTGTAACATAAGCTTCGTCCAACTATTTTGTAGTGTATTGGTACTGGGGGCAAATTTAAACACTATGGGATTTAGTGTAATTAAGATGTACTTACGGTGTAACTAAATTACTTTGTGCCACTGAGACTAACTCCTTCTTGCTCAAACCTGATAAAATATAACGTAAGGTGAGTATTATAATTTACGTCCTACTGATTGGCACAGGGCTTCTCACTCATAGGGCAGAGGGTTGTTAGAGCATAGATCCTCAACTAAGGATTGGCAGGCATAGTACACAAGTGCACCTTCTATTCCTTCACTCTCATGGTCCTATGTGACGGGAACCTGACACGACCGGAGAGAGATTGACGCAGAACCGGCTTAACGTGCTCTCCAAGGCACAGGGGTGGAGCACACCGCCAACTTCTCAACTTCTGGCAAATATTGTGGAAATCTTAATAAAAAACTCAATATCCATTTCTGTTCTCGGCCGACTCGGGACTCGAACCCAATTCCTCATGTCTGTAGCCGAACATGTTAAGCACTAGACCAATGAGGCAGTCTACTAACCCGATGAGAGATAATTTAACTCTTCTGATTTCTTTATGACATGGTACCGTCACGCAAATTCTTGCTTATCGAGATGATTTTACTGTAACAATGGCTATAACTAGCGACAACCGCTAACACCCACCAGTTTAGACTCCGAAAAATAAATTCACCATTAAAATGAGTATAAGCATCATCTAAACTAATATTATAAAGAGAACGATATCCCTTCAGCAATAAAAAAGGTATTTTTAAGCTTATTAAACGGAGATGTTTAAATTTACTATGGGTTAAAGCTTCCAGTTACCTCAAAATGGATAAAAATTAATGCCATGCCATAATAATAATGGCACAATGACACAACTGTTGGGTGGAAAATTTCAATACATCGTTAACAATGGTAGTTTAAAATTATATGGTCATGTAATACGTGCTTTTTATCAGACTATAAACCCCTCGCGTGGTGTAACCTGCGTGTATCCAATGTCATGTGAATATGAGGAAATGTATATCTCTTATTCAGTCACTTTACCATATCTCCATAAGGACCTAATATAGAGTTCGTAAGTGTTGGGAGGGATTCCAAATACACACAAATTACTCCAGCTTCATGGCTGTTTTATCTTGATCTCTATCTCATTATTCGCAGTTAGTAGGAGGTCCACTCCTTTCGGAAGTCTAAGGCGAAGAGTGTTTCTTACTACTACAGCAGGGATTATATACAATTCCCCTATTCAGCACGGACATGTGACCGTGACGAGTGAGAAACATTACGTGTACTGAGGTATATGTGGGAGGGGGAATGCAGCTACTCGACCAATCATAACTTTCGCTGCCGAAAGCAAGAGTAAAAATCAAAATTATTGCCAATGTTCATCACAAAAGACCTTTTAAGCCGCCTTTTGTCCATCACAAATTTACATAGTTCAAGTATCCTTCCTAATTTTTTAAGATCTTTATGTGTGGTGTACAATAAAGTGTAAACAAAATACATCACCATTAGATGAATCCTGAAGCTGGTAAACTTCTGGATGTCACACAAATATAAAGAAGACTTACGAAACCTTTTGACTCAATAAAAGTGCAATAAAAGTGCAGTGACACAGTATAGTGTAGTGTTATTTTTAAGGAAAACTTCTGAAATAGAAACAGAGTGAGTCTATAAAATCAAATAAGCAGATATAACTCATTATAAAAAGAAATATGTTTGATTGTAAATTTTTATTTCACCATTTTGCCTTTCGCTGAAAGAAAATATCGTGAGGAAACCTGCATATCCCGGGAGTTATTTTCGGGTATGTGTAATCTGCCAACTCTCCGTAGAGCAGCATGTTGGGTCTATGCTTCAAAAAGTCTCTATCTTATGAATGAGAAAGCCTGTCCCCAGCAGTACGATGATAAGAGCTCCTATTTAACTTATATATATGTAGATACTTTATACATAATAATACCAATTTTAAACGATATATAAACATTCCCTGTCACAGTGTTTGGCAGCGATGAACTCCGAAACTGCTCGACCGATTTTAATGTCTTTTTTATATAGTATTCCTGCAGGATTCATTTCGGTGTGTAGTTAAAAAAAATGAAAGGTGTGTGAGTACAAAGTACACATGTTAGAAGTGAAACTTCTTTGGCAAACTAATATTTAAGTCTTGTTTATATTTATACAAATGTAAAACTTTAGATTTCCGAGACTTAGAGGGTGGAAAAAGGAAGATATGTCAGGAATTTAATGAATTCAAACAAATAATTTATTGAAATCTGAAATGACGAATTGTAACTAATTTAATTTTGTTTTAAATTTACAATTTAGAAAAGAGAATTTAAGAAATGAAAAATAGTATATTAAATTATGAAATGATGAGTGGCAAATTAAAATGCCACATGTTATTTGTAAATATTAAAACTGTCTAACCTTAAAAGTAAAAAAAGCTGCACATCTTCGTGACGCTAAACACGCGTTTCATTCGTAAAAATTTTACCCTCGTGCGCCTAAAGAAAGGTCACTTCAAAAAAAAGTTTTTTTTCAACGAATAGATCATTAAGTTCAAGTGTAACTAACATAAGCATCAAATAGATGCCGTCTTACTTTAAGCCCAGAAATTTAAGTGAACGTAGACAAAGTTGTGTGGGTGAACTAGTTCATAATAAATTATAGTTTATCGACACAATCCTATACTAACAAGTTTCCATCAAACAATATTTCAAACATGTTTGCAGATACGTGTGAAACATTAGTTACCTGTATCCAAATATTTACTTTGATAATTCAGTATGTCGAGTTACATTATTAAATTATTCAGAATGTCTCAATTTAATTATTCCAATTACTAACATATATGTAATATAATTGAAGTATATCGGTAGCTAATTTACAGGATGGTATTACAACGTCGTTTATATTAATTAACTATAGTTACAAATAAAATTTATAAAGTAACATTGAATTAAAATAGAATAAATTAGCAGTTAACAAAAAATACCTTAATTTGATACTTAGTAAGGAAGTAGCAGCCCATTAACGCCCCACTGCTGGGCATAGGCCTCCTCACTCATACGAGAGAGGGTTATTAGACTATAAACCCACCACGCTGCTCCGTTGCCGGTTGGCAGGCATAGTACACAAGTGCACTCTCTATTAGTTCACTCTCATTGTCCTATGTGACGGGAATCCGACACGACCGGAGAGAGATCAGGCGCAGGTCCAACGGCTTAACGTGCTCTCTGAGGCACGAGGGTGAATCACACCGCCACCTTTCCAACTTCGGGCAAATATTGAGAAAATCTTAATAGAAAACTCATTATTGATTTTGAATTGGCCCACCCGGAACTCGTACCCAGGACCTCATGTCTGTACTCGAACATGCTAATCAATAGACCAATGATGCAGGTTTTGATACTTAACGATGTTAAAAACGTTCTTTTACAAAAGGCATATTATAATATTAATAATTATTTACGAGACAAAGGTGTTTGGACTTGATTCCAGCTGCACATGAAATACTACTCCTTTTAGTATTAACAGGAGTAACCGTTGAGTTTCTTAGCGGTTTCTTTTCAGATTTGTTATCAACAGACACACTGTTGACGATTTAAAAGTGCTTTTTGAGCCTACTTAAATGAAAAACTTTTTAATTTTGATCATTTGATAATTACCATAAGTTCATAGCCTAAAAAATAAATAAATAAATTCATAAATTAATAAATAAAAGGTAAAAGGTGAGTAGCAACTTATTAACGTCCCTCTGCTAGACACAGGCCTCTTTACTCACAGGTTATTAAAAGTCAAAAAGTCAAAAATATCTTTATTCACGTAGGCCTATTACAGCACTTTTGAATCGTCAAATATCGTTTTTTTTTCTATTTATTATTTAAATGAATGACTGATGATAACATAAAAGAACGACTTACAATCTAAAGTTACGAGGGTTCCTTCGCGCCCTGATCTGAGAAGAGCCCACAACAAACTCAGTCGGGTGTACTTTTTTTTTTTTTTGTTATCATCATTACAATATTTAATTTAAAAATATTCTATATCTATATATATATAGAGCAATTCATTCACTCCCACGCTTTTTTGTCTTCTAAGTATTCTTTCAAATTATAGAATGATTTCTCAATTAGTTTTCTTTTAATAAAAGATTTAAATTTATTAAGAGACATTTTTGTAACTTCTTCTGGGAGTTTGTTATAGAACCGTATACAGTTACCCTTGAATGACTTGTCAATTTTATGTAGCCTACTAGAATTTACAGCAATTTTATTTCCATTTCTTAAGTTATATGAGGTGCATTCACTTTTCTTCCTAAAAGAGTCAATATTTTTATGGACGTACAACAAGTTTTCTAATATATATACGCCGTGAACTGTCATTATTTTTACTGCTCTGAATTTGTTTCTTAGCGACTCTCTTGGACCCATATTGTAGATCGCACGAACGGCCCTTTTCTGCAGCACAAATATTGCATCTATATCAGCAGCATTACCCCAAAGTAAAATGCCATATGACATAATGCTGTGAAAATAACTGAAATAGACCAGCCTGGCAGTTTCAACGTCCGTAAGACGGCGAATTCTTTTAACCGCGTAAGCCGCAGAGCTGAGCCTGTTCGATAGACCTCTTATATGGGGCCCCCACTGTAGTTTACAATCTAAAGTAATGCCTAGAAAAACGGTACTATCTACCAGATCAAGTTCCTCATTATTAAGTTTAACAATGGTTCTCACTTGCTTTACGTTTGGTAATGTGAATTTAAGATTATAGATTTATTAAAACATAGACTCACCACGCTGCTTCACTGCGAGTTGACAGGTATATTACACAAATGCACTCTCATATTCCTATGTGATAGGAATACGAAACAACCGGAGAAAGATCAGGTACAGAACCGACGGCTTAACGTGCTTTCCGAGGCATGGGGGTGGAGCGCAACGCCAACAACCCAAATTTGGGCAAATAGGAATATCTAAATAGAAAACTCAATATTGATTTATGAATTCACCCGATCCGAGATAAGTACACATGCTTGTACCTCTACCGCATCTCATTAAGTACTCTCCTATGTCAAAGGGCTCTTGGAAGATATCTCTTTTAAGAGATCAGTTGACCTATGTACGTCCATTATCGTTTTATATTGTTTTATCTGTTTTGGTACATAAATCAATAAATAGTGCCCAAGACCTCATGTCTGTGGCAGAACATGCTAACCACTAGACCTAAATAAATAAATATACACAATTTTAGTAGTTTAACTATTAAAATCTTTTTTATCAATTAGGCTACATTGACTTCAATAGTTACAAAGCACGATTCTAAAGGCGGAGACTAAAAAAAATGGGACAGTTGAAAATACGACAAAAGTCAAACTGTGACTATTGTAACTGGGAAAAGAAGAAAAGACAGAGACATTTCTGAATACAAACGGAACTCTTCACTTTAAATGGACTAACTAAAGCTTATTTTTTTTAAATGGTCTTTGTATCAGGACCTTTTCATTTAAGATATTGATACTGATCATTTAACACTGCCATGACAACTTTCGCAAATTTAAATGTAAGCATAACTATAAAATAGTTTATTTTAAAAAATGGTTTTGTTTTTTTTTTACACAGTGTTAGGAGACCGCTACCGAAAACTAAGATAAACAATAGTACTAATGACACCTTTTATGATGGGAGGAAAAAGAATTGATTCTGCTTTTTGAAATTATACTTCATTAGGGAAAATTGATGAGAGTAAATTTAGCAGGTTAGCCTACATTTTAGTTTTTTTTTTAGTTAAGCCAAAGAAGTATAACTTCTATCGCGTAAGTTAGTAGTAACATAACTGACACACTTAAAAAGTAACATATTTTTAAAACTTTTTTTAGAATTATCTACGCTCCATCGTGTTAGTAAAGCTAAATGAAACGATAGTGTCATTAAAAAAAAACATTATTTTACTGAAAAGCAACTTAAAATTCGGGTCATTGACCCAAACTGAGACGTCATCTATTTTTATTTTGTTTTTCATTCCTGTTTATTTTAAGTGATGTACTTTTGAAAATATCTTTTTATTTAGGTGTACCAAGACGATGGAATGTAAATAATTCTAATTACGATTTAAAAATACGCTTTTTTATATGGGTCGATTTTTTTCTGTCACAACATGAAGGGTGTTATTAGTACTATCGTCTGTCTTCGTTTTCGGGAACGGTCTCCTTACACCTTGTATTAAACATTGCTTCCTCGAATATATCATTTGGGTCAAGCGGTATTTGTAAAATTGTGTCGTTTCAGACATTCAGAATTGAAATTTAAAGATTAAAATTAGCTGATCAACGAGAAAATTGTATTCGGATAAATATTTGTCGAGGCAGGCTATAAACTAGATAACATCACGTCACTACAAAATATTGGAAAATCATAAAACAATACCAGGAAATTTTGCTTTTTAAACCGTAAAATAATCACATCGGAAGACAATCATATTTTAATTTAAAACAAATGTATTATTAAATTTGATCTTTTTATAAAGCCTTTGTAGGCACATAGAGCCTCATTTAAAAACTTTATTAAACGCTGTAGCAAAGTTTTTCATGCATAAAGAAAAAGTTTTAATGGTCCGGCACGGAAGGTAGATGTGAAATGAATTCGTATGAGCTAACTTCGGCATGTGCTTTTTAACTAAGGCTTTAAAACTTTGAAACAAAGATTACCGGAACATGTTATTTTGATAATTCACTCAATTTCTGTTTGTTATTGCTGACAATTGACTGCCTCATTGGTCTAGTGGTTAGCATGTTCGACTACAGACATGAGGTCCTGGGTTCGAGTCCCGGGTCGGGCCAATTCAAAAACCAATATTGAGTTTTCTATTAAGATTTTCTCAATATTTGCCTGAAGTTGGGAAGTTGGCGGTGCAATCCACCCCCGTGCCTCGGAGAGCACGTTAAGCCGTCGGTCCTGCGCCCGATCTCTCTCCGGTTGTGTCTGATTACCGTCACATCGGACTTGAGAGTGAAGGAATAGAGAGTGCACTTGTGTACTATGCCTGCCAATCCGCAGTGGAGCAGCGTGATGGGTCTATGCTCTAAAAACCCTCTCTCTTCGGAGTGAGGAGGCCTGTGCCCAGCAGTGGGACGTTAATGGACTGCTACTTACTTTTACTTTACTTGCTGACAATTTAGCACTTGACAGTGATCTTATCTGTTGGTCAGTGATGATACTCTAGGTAAATTACCACTTACTAGGTTTTCCAAGATCTTAGAATATATAATATTTTTCTATCCCACCGTGAATGACATGATATTTCGCAAAAAAAAATGCTTTCTATGAGACGTTATGTAAAAATTATGGTGTGAGAAATGGAGCACATAATTTGTAGAGTTCTTATCATCAAAATATACTACAAAAGGTAATCGTAAATGGCGTAGAGTTGTCGGGATTAAAATGGGTGTTTGACAAGGATCAACACTTAGCCCTTTTTTATTCTTAATGTACATAAATGATTTAGCTTATCATGTAGATGACAATCAACAAATTAGTAAATACATACAACACTTTACGTAATGACAATATAGCTGATATATTTGGGGACACACTACCAATATTTAAAAGGAAGCTTGCACTTAGTTTAGATTAGGTCTCATAATATTGTAATTTTCTTTTCTATATTTTATAATTTTTTCACTTTGTAATAGTAGTCTGCATATGCACTTTTTTGTTTTATATCATGTCGTTGTATTCTTTAATTAGAACATTACTCACCTTGTGTCATTGTAAATATATTTCTTTTTTACCATGTACCTAGTAATAAGTTCTGTTGGAAACCTAGTAAATAAAGACAAATGTGATATAGTGCTATTTGTTTATGACATGTCCTTGTTATTTAAAATTGGTAGAAACAAGGAAAATTTTGTCACTTGTCTCATATTGGTTTTCAGTTAATAATTTAATATTAAACCTGGCAAAGTCTAAGTATATTGAATTCACTTTGCCAATTGCAAAGAAGTTTGTGCAATTATTCTAATAAATGATGGTCCTCTAAAGAAAGTTAAGTCTACAGTATTCTTAGGAATAACCTTAGACTCTGGGCTTCAGTGGAATGCTCATACTAAGACTCTGGTGAGTAATCTTAATACCTATGCATTTGCATCTTAGACTATATAATTTTTTATTATCCCATCGAGAATTATTATATTTCGCAAAAAAATTGCATTGCTATATGAAACGCTATGTAGAAACTATTAAAAGATAAATTACCACTTACAAGGTTTTCCAAGATCTTAAACATTTCACTATGAGGTAAGATCGCATTCAAGCGCTTGTTTGTATGCAGTTGAAAAAAACACGCAATGAAAATTAATATGTATAAGAAATCGCAATCTAAAAGTGGAATTTTCTAAAGCAATCTATCTTTAGAAAGCCTTCTATGAAATAACATCGTTAAAGGCTATAAAATGGTAAGATTTAAAAAAAAAACTTAATCGCGATTAATAACAGCATATGCTTGTCTATAGAACCTTTGAAATTATAACTTTCACTTCAGAAATAGTGTATAAGAAGTGTAACGACGTCTTATTTATAGCAAAGATCTATGCCGATTTGTGACTCTTATTGCTGTTAAGCTAAAAATATTGACACCAATGCGAAGTAGAATATTTATTATTTTAGATAAACTTTTTTATGAAGCTCTAAGATGAAAGCGCGCTAATTTGGCAAGAGGCGATTTACCTCTTAAGGTTTCTACTCAGCATCGTACTGGAACATAAATATCTTGCTAGGGGTAGGGTAGGGTGGTAACTAACCTTGGCTAAAGCCTCCCACTAGACTTAGACGAATTAGAAAATATAATTTCCTAATTTGGCTTTAACCGTACTTAACTCGAAATTAAGAGCATGTTAAATTGGTGATCCTGCGCCTCATCTCTCTCCGGCTGTGCCAGATTGCCTTCCTAGTGCACTTGTGTTGTTGCGAACCAGCGTGGTGGGTCTATGCTCTAAAAACCTTCACTCCTAAAAATGGCGGGCTTGTATCCAACTATGAAACGTTAATGAGCAGAAACTCGTCTTGACTAAAAAAAGGTAAAAAGCTTTAGGTTGCGCAAGACAAGTCTCTGATTTGAAACTATTAAAAACCTATTTTTTTATATTGCTAACAGGCAAGCGTTTGACTGTGATGACACCTCATGGTAAATGATGATACAATAAAAGCGCACTTATCTGTTAAGGGGCATGTTATCTCTTATGATTTCCAAACAACATAAATTAATTTTACAGAAGAATTGTTGCTATATCGCACCGGAAAACGCAGCGTCGGTAGATCCCCCACCAGGTGGACCGATGATATCGGGCGGGTCGCTGGATCCAAGCAGCGCAAGATCGGGCCAATTGGAATTCATTAAGAGAGACCTTTGTCCAGCAGTGGACGTCCATTGGTTGAGACGACCACTACGAAGAATTGTTGGAAGATAAACAAAATGTTTACATCAACGAAATTCTGAAATTTTAATATTAGATTATATAACAAGAGAAAATAAAGACTATTCTTCTGAACCGAACTAGAATTTTTTAAGTTTTAGATTGTATGATTATTAATCCAAAGTATCGATATGTGGCAGTACAAAACAACGTATATTTATATAAAACACACAAGTAATAAGCCATAACCGTTTACGAAATACTTGAAGTGGATTATATGGAAGCTTCTAAAATAAACTCGGCTATATCTCTAAGAAAAATCATAAGGACGGCCATAATATTTCGTCTGTTATAAATTAGACAATTAATAAAAGTCTACAACGTCTGTTGAGAGCCATTAGAGAGAATTACTTTCAATTATAAAATATTTGCCTTAAGAAATTTTGTTTTTTCCTCCTAAAGATGCGTAAAACAAAGTTTTGTGTATATATAAAACCGAAATTTTATTACCGCCCTTATACAGTCTGAAGTTTGAATTAGAAAAGCAATATTGCAAAAGTGGCTTAGTGAATATACATTATATATAATTAAAAAACGATCACCGATTTATACACCGATCTCTCTAGATCAATTTTTCTTGCATATCAATAATACAATTATAAGTAGGTAATAATATCGACGCTGGAACCCCCAAATCCAAATTGTGAACATTAAGAATGGAAAAGCTTTTTATAAAAATTATAACTATCCGTATTTATCTACTATAGTTACTTATATTTTGTTGCTGAACAGATTAGTTTTAGTAGCATTGTCCTAAAGTTTTGTTTCAATTGTATTTTGCTTGGTATTACGCGTTTGCTTTACAATGTCAAGTACCATTATAGATTTAGGTTATCAATTCCTTTGTATTTTTATTTATGTTTATTACCTCACAGCTTCCGACTGGAAGAACCGATCTTGATGATTCTTTTTTTATATGAAAAGTGGTACTTCCCGTGGAGTGCTATTATTCTTTTGGTTTGATGTTGGCATCTATGAGAATACCACATTAGTCTTAAATTTGCATTAAGTATGTGCGCGATATCCGAAGATATCCCAGATGTCAGCTTGTACGACACTAGTGTGGCTCTCAAACAGATGAAGAACAGCAAGACACCGGGCGAAGACAGAATCACAGCGTAACTCCTGAAGGCGGGTGGAAAACCCATTCTTAATGTCCTTCAGCAAATGTTCAATTCCGCTACCTCTTCCTATTTCGCTGCTAAGTCATATCTATAAACTGATCGAGGGTCATTACGAATCGTCTCTTTCGCAAGTTTAACGACTTCCAGTCCCCAGAACAAGCCGGTTTCCGAAAACGTTTTAGTAGCATAGACCACATCTTTACGCTGTGGCAGATTATACAGAAGACTGAGAAGTATAATCGGCCAATTGCTTGGCGTTCGTGGTCTACGAGAAACCCTTCGATTTGGTGAAAACATGGGCCGTGTTGAGATCTTTGCAGAGATGCCGATTTGACCACCGTAAATACATGTGTAGAAGTGTTTGTACAAAAACGCTAACATGTCATTTCGTACGCAGGTCCAAAGCACAGAGTCTATCCAACTGTAGCGTGGATTGCGATAGGTAGGCGTTATCTCCTCGAAGCTTTTTACTGTGGCGTTGGAAGACCTCTTTAAGCGTTTGGGGTGGAACCGACTGGGCATCACGATCAATGGCGAGTACATCACTCCTCTACGGTTTGCTGACGACGTGGTCATTATGGCAGAGACTGAAAGATCCCAATGCAATGCTCGTTTCTCGTTAGAGTTTCCCTACAGGTGGGCCTAAAAATGATCATGGATAAGATGAAAGCCCAATATCCATGCTCCGCTCTACCCAGTAATCGTTGAGAACTCGGCACTCGAAATTGTTGACGAGTACACATACCTGGGGCACATAGTCCAGCTAGGTAGACCGAGTTTCGAGAAAGAGGTCAAACGCCGCGTCCAAATAGGTTAGGCAGCGTTCGGAAAACTCCGGAAGACGTTTTAGTCCAATATCCCTCAGTTCCTAAAAACCAAAGTCTTCGAACAGTGCGTAATGCCAGTGCTTACATACGGACCGGAAACATTTTCGCTGACTATGGGCCTCATTCGAAAACTTGAACTCACTCAAAGTGCGATGGAGAGAGCGCTCGGAGTTTCTTTGCGGGTTCAAATCAGAAATGAGGAGATCAGTAGCAGAACCAAAGTCACCGACATTGCCCTACAAATCGCGAACCTGAAGTGGCAATGGGCGAGGCACACGGTCCAATAAACCGATGGACGCTGGGGCCAGACGGTGCCAGAATGGTGACCCCGCACCGGGCAGCGCAGTGTAGGGACCCCTCACAAGGTGGACCGACGATATAAGGAGGATCGCAGGTAGCTACTGGAGCCAAGTCGCTGGGGTCAAGCCGTGAGATCGGGTCTTGTGGGCATCATTTCGTGAGACCTATGTCCAGCAGTGGACGTCCATCGGTTGAAGCGACGACGTCGATGACGATGTGCGACAAAAAAACAAATAACTCAATATAACGCTTACCCATTTCGATGATACTTCAAGAGTTGTTTAATGATAGTATGGTTTGGTAATGATCATGAAATCCATGACAAAGTTACGGAAGTCTTCAATTCTTAGGAGCAAATTAACGATATTCGGCGGAATCTTTTAAAGGCTATCCGGATATTTAAGTCACCTACCGTAACGTAGTTATAGTCAAGTAATTGCCGTAATATGTGTGAATTGGTGGTAGCAGAGTGGGAGAAGAGGGAACTTTAGCATATTAGTGATGATTTTGATTAACATATAAAAGACTAGTGATAGCGGGGTGGCAAAGTAACCAACCTGCAATGTATAAGGTTGCGGGTACGATCCCAAGTATCAGCCAAGGTACATACATTTAAAGCTGTAGGTGGGAGCGGCGCGGGAGCTGCCAAGTGGACATGCGGGACAAACCTACCTTGGCTGACACTGAATCCAAATATAATAATAATTGCAACTATATTATATTATTGTAATAATTTGATATACCTTTGAGTAGTCCAATATTTTTCATTTCATTTTTCTTAGGAGAACTAACTTAAGTATAGAAAAATACGCAATAATTTTTTACTTTTTAGAGCATATTAATTTGTTTCGTAGGCGGTTCTTTTTTTGTTAAAGTTTTTTTTTTTTTTAGTTAAACACATAAAACCTATTAGCGTAAGAAAACCAGCTTTCCATCTTTATGATTTCAAGAGCTTGTTACATAGTTGTTTTATTTCATGTTTCAAAAACCCCATTTCGCATGCGGAAAAATGTCAGCTCGCCTTAACATAGCATAAAATTTGACAAGGGTCAAGGGTAAAGCTTAGACTTAACCTATCTAACAATGTGTGCCCTTTAAAACAAAAAACCTTTTCGCATATAAGCCTATATTTTGCATATAACAACATTACTAGATGTATTTTTAATGCTGATAAGTTGGTAAGGTAAGGAGTGTTTATTAACGTACCATTGCTGGGTAAAGGCATCCTCACTCAGGGAGGGAGGGTTTAAGAGCCTAGACACACCATGCTGTTTGACTGCGGGTTTGCGGACTACACAAACCCCAGATTTATTCCTAGGATATGCGAGTTTCTTCAAGCTGTCTTTTTACACTGAAAACCATAATGATGCATTGATTTTAGAAGTGAAAACTTTTTTAGCGTCGTTGTGATTTGAAAATTGATGAAACAAAAAGCGACAGTCTAAAAAGACACACATAAAGTCATAAGATTTTTTAATGTACAGGCTAGCTTCATTTGATATATTACCTCATATAAACCCCGGCATGTGTTGAAATTCCGCAATTAATTAACATAATGTTTTTTTTTATTGCTGAAAGTGACAATCAAGCGTCATTGTCAACAATTAACATCACAGTCAAGCGCAATTGAGAGTTGTGTTTGACTATAGTCAATTAACATCACAGTCAAGCGCAATTGAGAGTTGTGTTTGACTATAGTCAAATCTAATGGTAGGTGACGATATAGTTTGAGAAGGAAGCGTGCTGAACTGGTAAGAGGCTGATTAACCCTTTTAATTTCTGCACAACATCGTACCGGAATACGAAGTTCTTGCTTAGACGTACTTGTTGGAGGCCGAAGCCTCCCACTAGTCTAGACTGCCAAATTATAAAATAATATTTCCTAAATGCCGGGGATCGAACCAGAGACCTCTGCTATCGAAGCCAGTTCTCGCAACACAGCGCTATAGCGAAGTCAGCAAAAAATAACAATCAAGGACGTTAGTTTCTTTTTATAGGAAGAAATTTTGTTTTGTCTACCCAGGACTCGATCCAGTAACTTTTCTGAACGAGGATTTTACCACTAAGCCATCATGGTTATTATTTATTTGTGTCATGTTATTCGTCTTTTATTTCAATACATTTCACATATATCGACGGCACCTACGTTTAACTTTGTTAATTGTATGACCCCATCTGTCAATGTAAACAACATATCATGAGCACAAAATCGAGAACAGTAATTATCTCTGACTGTCTTACAAAATTACGATTTTGTACTTGACATTTTATACGAAGGGGTTCAATATTGACAGATTGTACCACCCACCTGGCCTCCGGTACATCTTTTAACATTATAATTATAACAATTGGAATATTTTCTTTTAATAAATAAAAAATTAACAAAATAAGTGCCGCCTCCAAAACAAACTGTTCAAAATATATGGCCTAAAAAGGAAAAAATAATTGTGCATTCTTTGTTAGAGTTCATCGTATTTTTATATTCGGAGTCGGAGTCAGTTAGGGTAGGTGTGTTCCGCGTGTCCACTTAACAGTTCCGATGCCACTCGCACCTATAGCTGTATATGTAGGTACCTCGGCTAATACCAACTTCAAATATAAGAATACGAAGAACTCTAACAAAGAATACGCAGTTATTTTTTCCCTTTTAGAGCATATGAATATATTTGAGTTGTTTTTGAAAGCGCTTCTTTTACTGTTAACGTTTTTATTTATTTTTTGATTTTTAGTGAATCTGAAGTATACTAACGAATTTGTGTGAATATGTGTACACCTAAAAAACGTGTTGCTCATATGAGACAGCATCGTTTAAATGAAACAACTTTACATTAGTACAGCTATACCCGGGATCGAACCCGCAACCTTAGATGGTACAGGTCGGTTATTTTGCCACCTCGCTATCACCAGTCTTTTATATGGAAATCGAACACATCACTAATACGCAAAAGTTTCCCTACCCCTCTCCACACTCAGCTGCCACCGCTTCACACATAATACATATTGCAATGCAGCAACAAACTCATTGCCATTTGGTTACAGACAGTTTTATATTCTGCTATAAATCGCGCCTTTACTGTAAGCCGTTGAGGAGTTCCATTGATCATTGTATTTCATCATATACTTCAACAATCACTTGACATACGTTGTGGTATGTGACTCATATCTGGATAGCCTATAAAAGATTCTGCCGAGTATCGCTAATTTGCTCCTAAGAATTGAAGTTCCGTTACTTTTTAGGAATCCCATGATCAAAACCTACCCAAACTATCATCAAACAACCTTTCCATTAAAAAACGAATCATCGAAATCGGTTGGCGGCATCTCTAGTTATTCGTCCATATGTCGCGCACATGCTTAATGCAAATTTAAGACTTATCCGGTTATCTCATGGATGCCATCATCTGAACTGAATTTTAAAAAAATAGGACCCTACGACAAGCCCCACCTTTCATATAAAAGAAGAATTATCAAGATCGGATTAACCATTTGGACGATATGAGGTAAAAAACTTAAAAAAAATAGATGAATTGATAACCTCCTCCTTTTTTTTTAAGTTGGTTAAAAATAGCAAATGTGTTTGAATTATGAGTAAATCGTATATCCCAAAGGGAATCTAGAGGTTTATCGTTAGTGCTGTAATAAATTTGAAGTGAAAATTAATTTTGTTTTATGGTACAAAACCTCGTGAAGTATAAATTGTAGTGTGCTGTATACAGGTTTCATTATGTAAATATAATATAGGACCGAAAATTAAGATTGATAACCTTAAAACGTTTGTTGTATTCAAGGAAGAGTTTGAATTAAATATTTACTTTACTTACGAGACATTTTAGAAAAATATAATTTGTATAATTCACTAAAATATCAAATGTGTTAGTTAGTTTCGTCAAAATCGACACAGTTGTTTTAGACATTAGCTAACACGTCTTTGCAAATATTAAAAATATAATCTTAACTTTTTCTGCATAGATATGTATAGTTTGTTAATAGTATCCCAGTATTTATTAGCATAATTTACGCTCCATCCATTGAAAAAAAAAACAGAACGAAAGAATGTTGTGCAGTATTATAGAACGTATTAATAGTTACAAAAAACTCTGCGATACAATAAGCCCAATCACTGTAGTTATTCAAATATAACTATTTTTTTGCATTTAAAAGTTGATAAAAGTGTCGACAATAATCAAACCATATTATTCATAATGTATTAATCCTTATCCTATTAAATTATATTTTATTAAAAAACCGTTTCAATATCTGTAATATAATTTTTAAATAATTAAAATCGGACATTCCATTCAAAAGATATAACGATCTAAAGAAAATAATGTATCCCGAGTCGAACTCCAGAGTGTCAAATGTATAGAGAAGTTCTGGGACCGTAGACAAGTCTGTTTCGAAGATTGCTAACGCTTAAAAAATGTATGGGAATGACGTTTCATTTTTCGATAAGTTTCGATATGAAACGTCATTCGAAAGTGACTTGTCTTTGAGCCCTGAGACAATAATGTATTACAAATAAATCTCTTCTCTAATATTATAGACGAATGTTTAGCATTTTATTTTTACTTTTGACAATTTATAATAATCAAGCTAAAAATTACTGGACACTTCAAAAAAATCTTTCGACACCTGTAGAGTATTTTAAAATTTACTAATGTCGGAATTTCTACTTAAATGCTGTTACGAATTTAAAATTTAGTACAAAAATAATACTATATTGTGTTAGCGATTATTATTATTATTTTCTTTGCGGTTGCTATTAAATTATTATATTTGTTTATTACGAGTATGCTCAGGTCTTTGAAATTATGTCAGTGAAACGTTTACATGCACTACATCCGAAATAACGCAATTCCGGAAATTCTCAAATTTAATCAATACTTGCTTAGTCGTCGTTTTCACGACGACTGACATTGGTGGACTTATTATTTTTGGAGTGGGACCTTTGGTAGGTAAGAAAGGTAGCACAGAATGAAGGGATATTCGTCAAGTGTCAGTTTTTAGTTTGTATCAACGTTAATATTGTGTAAAAAGTCATAGAAAGTGTATAATACAACAAGAATAGTTTTACTTAACCAACAACTTAGTGAACGCCACTAAAAATTGCGTATTATGAAGTTGATTCGACTAATAGACAACTATTTAACATACGATTGAATATTTCATTAAATCAATTTGTTCCATACTACATAAAATTTACCTATTCCATTGTTTCAAATAAATGTAGATGTAAAATAAAGCGTAAATAACACACATATTCCTAATATCGTTAACCTCAAAACAGATACGAGCTTTGCACATTACTAAATATTACATCCGAATGTCATCGTGAATTCGTATCATGAAACGCAATTCATAACGACAGCCTGCTGAAAGATTTATGTCACTCCAATCACATTGGACAAGTAACAATTGTCATAAACGACAATTTTAGAGAAAATAGGAGTTTATCTGCACGTGTTTTTGTGGATATTGAATTAAACTAAGCCGTAACGCTTAGCTGTGTAACGTTCTTTCGAGTAATGACTCTTGGCAACTAAGGGATCGAGTTTAAATCAACGCGTCACTGCTTTATTTTAATTCGTTACATAATATAGTCTAAGCTGGATATAACGAATATTGAAGGGACCAAGTATTTCGGACGCTATGTCCGATAGTTTTAAATACATACAGCACACAAGGTTTAAAATACATACATACATAGCATCACGCCTCATTCCCATAGGGGTAGGCAGAGACAACGTCCTTCCACTTGCCACGATTTTTGCATATCTCTTTCGCTTCTTTCATGCTCATTAAACCTTTCATACAAGTTCGTCGGTTTAGAGTACTCCTCACCTGGCCCTTATTTAAAATGTTCTGGATTTGGTTCAGAACGTTTGCCTTGAACTTCCCCTCCCAACTTTTGCATTCACTCTTGACTCATTAATCCTTTTTGTCAGTCTCCTTTCATTCATTCTCTCTACATACTACCATCTAAGCAAACCTTACTCAATTTTAGTCAAAACATCTTCTTTTATACCACAACGTTCTCTTATCACACTATTTCTTACTTTGTCACTCAGTTTCAATCCATTGATACTTCTCAACGCTCTCATCTCTACCGCATTTATTTTACTTCTGTGATTCTTCTGCCATACCCAACTTTCACTACCATACATAAGTATTGGGACTATAATAAAATTGTTATTAATGAAAACTGTATTAGTAAACCTAAATAATAAATAAATAAAAAGAAGCGTTTCATTACTACATAACTGAATTTAAAAAGTAAGCTAATATGCCTATGCACGTCGCACTGCTAAACATAGCTCTCCTTACTCATAGAAATGAAATGAAATAGTCTAATATACTGAGAATGAACAAATATGAACTGAAAAAATGATTACTAAAACTATTATCTAAACTTAATTACGGGGAGACAGAAAAACTTTTAAAGACGAATATGTGATACCATTTACAAAGAGTAGTGTCCACGTGAAAGCGTCGCATCCATAAACTCAAATCGAAACATACAAATACACACACATTCATACAAACACCCCCCCCCCCACACACACACACACACTAACACACTCACACTTACACGTCATGCATGCATACCTATACTTTTTCTTTTTTTTATATTTGCACAAAACCTAAAATTTTTTTTGTTGAGTATGTCTAGTATATTATATACCAAGTACATTGTTTGGGTAGGCACTGGCACCTAAAATACAGGTTTTCCTAGTTTAGGGGCCAGGATGTCACAGAAAAAAATGTGTAAATTGTATGTAATAAATAAATATTTCATTTCATTACTCATAGAAGAGAGAGATTTTAGAGAAAATATGTATAAAACTGCCTCATTGGTCTAGTGGTTAGCATGTTCGACTACAGACATGAAGTCCTGGGTTCGAAACCCGGGTCGGGTCAATTCAAAAATCAATATTGAGTATTCTATAAAGAGAAGATGGCGGTGTGATCCACCCCCGTGCCTCGGAGAGCACGTTAAGCCGTCGGTCCAGCGCCTGATCTCTCTCCGGTCGTGTCGGATTCCCATCACATCGGACTACGAGAGTGAAGGAATAGAGAGTGCACTTGTGTACTATGCCTGCCAATCCGCAGTGGAGCAGCGTGGTGGGTCTATGCTCTATAAACCCTCGCTCCTTGGAGTGAGGAGGCCTGTACCCAGCAGTGGGACGTTAAAGGGCTGCTACTTACTTTCTATTTATATATAAAACTCAATTTGCACATAATTAATATCGCTGGATTCGTCAGGCTTATTTTTTTTTATATTTCTACTATTAAAACCTCTTAAGAATAAAATTAACCACAATAATACAGTATTTTAAGCTTTTAATTATTATAATTTATGTTTTTATTTTAAATTTTTGTACCATAGTGTATTATTTATGGGATAAATATGAGATTCGATTCGATAAAATATAGGTTATGCTTGGATTCTGCTGCATTCTTAACCAAAATTTTATATCGTGTGAGTTTTCATCAAAAATAGCAAAATGTTTATTACCAAATCTCGCTGTCTTGAACTTTTTCATATATTACAATGCAATGTTCTTGAAAATTCACTAGGAATTTTCAATCGATTTAATAGTGTAATGTAATACGAAATATTAGTATAGGGATAAACGGATATTGAAAATTTTTGTATTACAGAGGGTATGCGCTTGAATCCTTGTGAGAAAATTTTATATAACATATAGATAGTGCACTTTCGCATGTTAGATAAAATTTTACGACTATCAGCAGATTGTAGGAGAAGGTATAATAATAGGAGAAGGTTCAAAAATGCAGCAGGTAAAAAGTAATTCAACCTCATATAACTTACGATAAAAAAAATGGTTATAAATTCAAGTAGGTTGCATAAAATAGACGTTTTTATAACAAAAGAAGAAGATTTATTTAGAAATTTTACTATCATTTGAAGCATTAATTAATCGATAAAAAGCTTGGATTTAAATAAGTTATTTTAATTCGTATAAAATAAATTAAACTGATATTGTAATGATGATGAGATTAAATGGTCACCGGTCTTAGTTTATGTCCTTTTTTTTCATTTGAGAGCTTGATTTGTCTAAACGATTAAATTTTCACAACAATCATGTATGACAGAATTATTGTCTTTTAAACGTTCTAAAAAAATGTCTACAACTGCATATGTGTATCTTTTAAGGTTAGCTCACTATAACCTATTTTAGCAATATTGTTCCTACTCTCTCAGTTTTATGTATCCTAGACGTAGTTTAGTGGTTCAGCTAGTCTTTTATAAATATAAAAATATTGTTGAGTTTTTAAATCATTTTTCTGGATTTGTTCCTACATAGTGCATTGTAAGGTTTCATTTTAATTTCTCAATCGAAACATTTTTATAACAATTTTAGAAATTTCCTGATGTAAACTAAGTTAAATAAGCCACAAATAGATCGATAACTCCTACGTATAAACGAAATGCTTAAAAATATCCAAATGGCATTATAGTAGTAAATAGTGACGTGATGAAGCCTTACATTTAAGTACTGGCAAAGGAAGCTGCACGGAGCAGCTAGTATATAATAAATATATTCAAATTACGTGAAATATTATGAAAATCCTACAACGCTAATTAGTGCACGTCTAATTATTATAATGGCTGACTAAATACAGCTTTGTAATAATTATTTGTAGCCCTCAAGGGGGATACAAAACTAGGTCCCAATTATCTAAAGCAAACTATAAACTACAATTATGTTAATATAATGCAATTCTAAATAAAGGGAGTGGTAGATACATATTAATGGAGTCCTTTGTTGTTGCATACAAATGCTCTTTCTACGACACGTATACTTAAATGGCATAATCTATTTCCATACATTTTTGAATTGCTGTTAAGTTACCACTTCACGGTGAGTACGGAGGTACTCGATTCGTTTCTTCAAGTCTGACGGTCTTAACAAACATCTTCTATGAGCAATTTTCTAGTAATAATGGAAGGCCATTTGCCTCTGCTTTCCTGGCAATATACGGAATGAAATCAAGTATTTTTTTAGGGCAGATGGTGGAAAGCCTAGTTGTAATATTTAGTATACGAACCCATTTACCCACGGTATACGAAGTATTTTCCTCCAACGCCACATTTCAAAAGCATTGATGCGGTTGCGATTTGATGATATCAACGTCCACGTTTTAGCACCATAGAGAAATATTGAAAAGATGAGGTTTCGTAGTAGGCTCATTTTTGTTTTAAGAGATATCCGCCTATCTTTCTAAGTTCAACGGAGCTGAAACCAGGCGATTTTGGCCATTCCAATACACCTTTTTATCGATATCGCATGAGCCCATTATTGCTGATGTTGTTGCCGAATTTCCCACGGTCTGAAGACTGAGTGTTACAGTCCACTCTAAAGTGCTCATCTCAGCTATCACTATAATCTTGGTTTTTAGTTAATTTATATTGAGGACTAAGCTTCTACTCACAGTTCACATTTTTTCCAACGGTTTTGTCATTTATCATTGGAGTATCGGAGATTAGTGATCATAACTCCGCCGCTGACGGTGAGATCAAATGTAAATGTTAATACAGGATATAAGATTAAAGACAGTTAACTTGGAAAGGGGTAATTTACCTCTTAATGTTTCCTACACATCATAATACCTTATATTGAACTTCTTATGTCCATTCCACGTCATTTAGTTTTTCGCAGTATTCTGCAAGGTATTGTACTCCAGGACATCCTTACTAGCTAAGGTCCCGGGTTCAATCCCCGTTAGGGAGAATTCAAGAAATATAATTTTTTAATTTGTCTGAATGTGGACTGAAGAGAGGCGTCGGTTGTAGCTAGTTACCACTCCACCAGCAAAGATGTTCGGTCAAGCAAGAGATTTGTGTTCTGGTGCGATGTTGTGTATTAGAAGAAAATTGCCTCTTACCAGATTGGCGTACTTCCACAGACCGTCCACTGACCGTCAGATTTGACCAAATTGAGGCACTAACTGGTCAGCAATAAAAGAGGTGCTGTCTGTTCAGTTTTCCTCATTAAATACTCGGTACTGGTTTTTAACATGGGCTGGTTATCCGATAGTTAGCTGGTTTGGGTGTTGCCACTGCCTATCATCGTCATCTACGTCACGTCAGTCTGGTGGTGACTGCAAGATTTATGTGTGTGGTTGTATGTGTATGTGTGGGTTTGTATGTGTGCGGGCGTAGTATTTGTGAAAACTGTATGTCTGAACTAATAGTGGAAATGTAATAAAATGTGACTTTTTATGTATATTTATTTATACACTTGAAATTTCCTCCTGCTAAAAAATCGTAGAAAGTGATCTTAACACATATATTATATAATCATCTAACACAAAAAGTCCTGAAAAATACAGCTGCAATTGAGAGAAATAAAATATAAAACTAGAACAGTTAATTGATATTTTAAAATTACAAACATTTAGTACTAATGAATAATGTAATACTTTAGTTTTTTTCTAGCCATCCTATCTTCTACATGCTCAACTTGTGCTATTAAAACTTACAAAATCCAAAATAGAACAACTTAAATTAAATGTCCTAAATAATGTACAAAGTTTATCTAAAACAAACGCTTAGAATTGCTCTAGGAAATAACTTTTAACTGCGAGCTAACTTTGTGTATGTAAATTACACATTAGGCCAATACTCTCGACACTCTGAAAAAATTTAATTAAGTCCTGCCTGGTTCATTAATAGCATCTAGAACAGCTGAAGCGTTGAAAATGGTACTTCAATGCTGCATTTTATCTTTGTTTAACATTGCTTTTTTAATTTAGGTAACACTCTTCCTAATATAATATTGTTTAAATGCAAATTTTTCATTTGTAATAATTAGCAGGGCATTTCCCCTTGTTGCACAAGGCGCAGAGGGTGATTGTGGTCAAAGCAATACGAAGGTACCGCACAATGTCCTGGACTGCGGTGACTCTTCTGGCGGGTGATCCTCCTTGGGAGTTGCGCGCCCAGGCTCTTGTGGCTGCGTATCGGCACTGGGTAGCTGCGAGGGCTCAAGGCTTTTTAATAGATGTCGATGAGGTCCGGAGGATCAGGGTCCAAGCCGACCAGGCTCTGATTCAAAAGTGGAAGGAGAACCTCGGGTCGAGTCCAGTAGCGGGCGTGGCCACTGTGGAGGCGATCCGTCCTCACCTGGAGCAAGGACTTTGCAGGGGGCACAGGACGCTTTCCTACAGACTGGTGCAGGTTTTGACCGTCACTGCTGCTTTGGAAAGTTTCTGCACCAAATCGGCTGAGACGATTCGCCTTCTTGCCACGAGTGTGGTGCAGCTATCGACTCAGCTCATCACACTGTGGCAGAATGCGCAGACTTGTGACCTCAGCGGCTCCGCTTGGTAGAGCTGATCGGCGGGGATATCTCACTTAACAGTATTGTAGGTCCGATGCTGTCAAGTAAGAGGTGTTGGGCGGAAGTGGACTTTTTCTGCGAGACTAATGTCGCTAAAGAAGGCCCACGAGCGCGATATGGAGAATGCAGTAGATGCTCCCTTTCATCGCCGAAGGAGGCGGGATACAAGTCGGCGCTTGTTTGCGCACCTGCTCCTGCCTCCATGAATTCCTCAGTCGGACTCATCTGTGGCACAAGGGCATCTGTGGCAATGCATGAGCTGAACCTTTGGTGTCTCACTTATGGATGAAGAGGGTTCCACTGGGTTTTAGTCGGTATTGCGAGGTCTCCTCCCTCGCCGAGTCCCACACTCCTGATCCATTTTCAGGTCGGGGTATGTGCGTAAAAGCATTTCCCAGCAAAAAAAGGCAGTTTATCTATATCAACCCAATAACCAAATAATTTGTTCGGTTTTCATTTAGAAAATCGTACCTTCTGATTTGTCTAAGTCGGGTCAAGTGGGAATCTTTGATGGTGGCTAGTTACCACACTACCTGATCAGGTAGGATGATAACTATTGAGTTTTCTGTTATGAAAATCTTGGTAGTGTGCTCCACCCTCAAGCCTTGGAGAGTACGTTAAGCTGTTCCTGCGCCTGGTATCTTTTCAGTCGTATCGGATTTCCAACCCATCGGACTTCATAGTCCGATGGGTTGGAAATCCGATACGACGTGCACTCTCTATTACATCACTCTCATGTGTGATGTAATAGAGAGTGCACTTGAGTTAGCGCAGGGTCTATGCTCCGAAAACGTTCTCTCCTATGAACAGGAGGTCTGTGCTCACCATTGGGACGTTAATACGCTGCTACTTCCTGCATATACGTTACGCCAAGATAAAAGGTAAATTACCTCGTAACTCGCTTCCATCTTAGACAGCATTGTAAATTACTATCAGGTGAAGTCAATCCAGTTTATTGAAACAAATATAAAAAACTATTGTCTCTAATAATTTCAGTTTGAAGCACATAGCGAATGTTCCAAAGTATATAAAAGACATAGTATGCATAAAAAATAATATCATTCTAAATTCCCTGAATTGTCGTCAACTTAATTTACCTAAATTATCTTCAACAAACACAACTCAGTTATTTTTCCGCCTATAAAATCTGCACAGCTCTTAGATAACATACGTATTATTAAGATTGACAGTCAGATTTACAATACGTCAAAAATACCAGTCTCTAATTTTTGATATGACAATTTGTTTCACTATTAAGGTTATTAGGAGCCCACTGTTGGGCATATGTCTCCTGGCTGATATGATAGAGGGTTGTTAAAGCCTAGACCCGAATGTTTCACCAATTATTCCTGGGATGTGCAGGCTTTCTCACGAGGTTTTCCTTTACCGAGAAATCCAGTGATGAAAACCAGAAATTTTCATGTTAACAAGGAGAAGGTTATGTTGCCTGCCTAGGACTCTAACCCGCTACTTCTCTGAAGGTCTCTTCTTTTTTTAAAAATAAATTTATTGATGCCAACTCAGGACTGGAATCCGCGATTTCTCACCACTAGACTATCATAACTTATTAATCAAGTAATACACAAGTCCAATTACTGAAGTGATAACGTGTTATGGAAGGGTAAGCCGCTTCGTTACGTAACGCGTAACGCGTTCGGACAGAAGTTTCTTCCTCTATGTATTCAATGTTTAATGTGCGATAGACATATACCGTTGACAGTGGGCGTATAACCTGAAACTTAATTAGTAAAAAAATGTATTAATACATAACCTTTTCTTCAACTTAGATTGGTTTAAGTTATCATTATTATATTCACATTCATTCATTCATTCAAACTGCCTCATTTGTCTAGTGGTTAGCATGTTCGACTACAGCCATGAGGTCCTGGGTTCGAGTCCCGGGTCGGGCCAATTCCAAAATNAAGAAAAAAAAAAAAAAAAAAAAAAGGTTAGTAGGAGCCCACTGTTGGGCAGATGTCTCCTCGCTGATATGATAGAGGGTTGATAAAGCCTAGACCCCTCACAATGTTTTACGAATTATGCCCGGGATGTGCAGGCTTCCTCACGAGGTTTTCCTTCACCGAAAAATCCAGTGATGGATTGAAAACCAAAACTTTTCATGTGCATAAGATTCTAACCCGCTACTTTTCTGAAGGTCTCTTCTTTTTTATAAAAATAAGCTTATTGAGGTCTACTCAGGACTGGAATCCGCGATTTCTCACCACTAGACTATCATAACTCATTAATCAAGTAATACACAAGTCCAATTACGGAAGTGATAACGTGTTATGGAAGGGTAAACCGCTTCGTTACATAACACGTAACGCGTTCGGACAGACGTTTCTTCCTCTATGTATTCAATGTTTAATGTGCGATAGACATATACCGTTGACAGTGGGCCTATAACCTGAAATTTAATTAATAAAAAAATGTATTAATACATAACCTTTCTTTAACCTTAGATTGTTTTAAGTTATCATTATTACATTCAAGTAATACACGTCATATACGCCCACCAAAAAAGGCCGGTTAATATTTTATGCGATGCTAAATCTTGGATAATATGTAATCTAAGATACATTTATTCCACGTCGTAAAACTCTGTTTCCCGGTATCATTTGCAATCATACTAAAACAACGTACCTTTGTATCTTGAGTACGCAGAAATATATAATTTAATTGGACATTTTTACAGAAAAAAACATTTTCTGTTCGTTTACAAATATAGCTGCTTCACACGGTGCCATCAGCGAAGTTCTCATGACTAAAGAGTTTGGGAAACTCGTATTTAGTAGCAAAGTGACTCCACTTTGTTGAATTTCAAAGCTTCTTCTTCTTTGGGTACCTCAACACTTACTGAAGGTTCGCCGTCAATTCTTCATTCTCTTGCCACGTGCAGCAACTCTTCGCCAGTTGCTATGCTCGTCCACCCCCTGACGTTTCGCAGCTTTGATTATTTCTTCATGCTAACCTGCCTCTTGCCTTGAATTTTATTCATCATAATAAGCTGGGGGAGGTTGTAGTGATCATGGTGCAAGATGTGGCCCAAAGCGCAAACCAGGATAAATCGTGTTCGATCTAAGACTGTACATTTGGTACTCATTTGTAATATAACAAAAGCGTATTTTTTTTTTGGCGCAGCCGACCACGACCATCACCTGCCTTTCATAGGTGGACAAAACCTGGATACCTTCAATATATATATATTTAAATACAGATTTAAAAATTATTTATTTAAGAAGGCTTTTGCAGCACTTTTTAATCATCAAAAAATATTTTCATATTGTTTCTCACGTACGATAAAATAGAATCTGAAGATACGAGGGTAAGTAAGTAGCAGCCCTTTAACGTCCCACTGCTGGGCACAGGCCTCCTCACTCCGAGGAGCGAGGGTTTTAGAGCATAGACTCACCACGCTGCTCCACTGCGGATTGGAGATCAGGCGCAGGACCGACGGCTTAACGTGCTCTCTGAGGCACGGGGGTGGATCTCACCGCCAACTTCCCAACTTCAGGCAAATATTGAGAAAATCTTAATAGAAAACTCAATATTGATTTTTGAATTAGCCCGACCCGGGACTCGAACCCAGGACCTCATGTCTGTAGTCGAACATGCTAACCACTAGACCAATGAGCAGTTACGAGGGTAATCCTTCAAATGATACTACTATTTTACAATTTGCTTTTCTTTAATAAAGATTTTAAATTTATTCAAGTGACATCTCTAGAACATGTACTAAAAATTTGTTATAGAAACGTTTTTATACGTATATCTATTTAATATTTATGTATGTATAAGTTTTTATTTATATATATAAATTTTAATTTTAAGTATAATTTGTGCTGTATATTTTCCCAAATGAAACAAATAAATAAAATACATTTCAGAATCGACGTTAAACCCTCACTTCCTTCATAATTTTCATACCCGTTTTTCATATGGGATATTCGTTAAGCAAATTAAATTTGATAAATAAAAACACGCCTTCATTTAAAAAAGCAACGGGGTTCTTTAAACATTTACTTGAATCATTTCAGTTATATGATAGGATAAATAAACAACCTCGTCATGAGACGAGTATGCGAAATAAATACAATTTTTTTTTTATTATTTATGGAAATACAGAACATAAATTGTGTTTGAGGTTGAAGATAATATATTCAACATGGTTTTGTCTGGGACTGTGTCTGGTCCTCTTTTATATTGGATCCAAATAGATAGGGTTATCACAGTTAAAATCTTGTCACAGTGTTTGCCCTCTAACTCGGGAACTCTTCAAACGATTGTGATGATTTTTTTTCAATTTGCTGTACTTGTTTCGGCTTTCGACTTAGGATAGGCTTCATTTTAATTCATATTTTTTTATATCGTTGTGTATAAGTTCTGTTGTCAACTTTTAAAGCCAAATCAATAATTCGTACTTTAAGTCTTACATTTATGAGTACAAGGTCAAATAGACTGCAAATTGGAGGGCTTAGTGCACGAGTGTAAGTGCACTCTCTTTCTTCACTGTCATAGACTGATGTGACGTAATCTGACACAACGGAGATAGATCAGGCGCAGGACCGACGACTTAACATGCCTTCCGAAGCACGGGGGTGAAGCACACCGCCAATTTCTCAAATACAGAAACTTTCATAACCGCATATCGATTTAGGAGTATGGCGGCTCGGTGCTTGAACCCAAGACCTCATGTCTGTAGCCCAAACTACCACAAGTTCACAGAGGTAGGATTGGCTTGGAGGCGTAAGCGTACGAGTACTGGTATAAAAACCATAAGTCCAGGGTTCGATTTAAGGCGAATTTTGGAAATTGTATTTAGTAATTGGTCTACATTTAGTCTGGTAGGAGGCTTTGGCTGTTCAGGGATGAATGCGAAAGTCGAACCCGTGGTCCCTCATTCATGGATGGTTACGTTGGGTTTCAGTGGGTATTGAGAGGCCTTCTTGCTCGCCGTGTTCCACATTCCTGACCCAGGGGTCGCGGCATGTGCGAAAAAAGGTTTCGTCTGCTGCTTTTTACCAAATTACCAAAAAAGTACTATCAAGAAATAAATTCCGTCCTAGTACCAAGGTAAGAGGCATATTATCTATTAACCTAGCCCGTTACCGTTTTAGATTGTATCATCATATGTTCAACACTAATATGTACACAGCACATTGTTTTTCTTGTATAATTTTTAAATTCGGAAAAACAACTGATCACAATAAGCTTTCGTTACGTGCACTGAAGTTTATATAAAGCTTTACGCGACTCCACAAGAAAAAGCTTTTTTATTTGTTCTAAAGTGTACTTTATGATTTTTCGGTAAATGTGAATAAAAATGATATACGTTTGCTTGTTTGCTTTGATGGAAGTTGTAGTAATGATAATAAGTAATTTAAGCGTTCTAGATGCAATACCAAATATATTATTGGTGATTTTTTTTTACTTCAATCGAATCTATTTCAATTTAATAAAGAATTAAGTAGAAATTTTGTGTTAAATCGTATAATTTACGCTATAAACAACTTATTAAGATATTAATTGGCTGTCTTAACAAACAAACTTAATTAGTTTGTTTGCGTTGAAATCTATCCGGGTATCGCGGCTTATATAAACTTTGGACCCCGGAGATTGGGTCCTTCAACAGTAGATACGCTTTTATAATCAAAACAATTTAGGAAATTGAATGTAAAATGTTTTGAATTTAAAACAAAATCTATTAGAAACAATGTTATCTCTACCGTTTTTATTATGTCTGAAATTATCTGCTACATGGGTTATATCAAGAGAATAAGAGAGAAGGAAGTATAAAGCATAGGGGCGTAGGGTTCTCCGGCGACATCGTCATTAATGGCATCCATCATTTCCATTTCCATACTGTGAGCATTGATAGGTAATGTTGGTACAATCAAACACTTTATTAATTCACTCAGATTATAATGTTCAATCACTTAATGTTCCCGATATCACTTTACACAAACTTATTGATAATAATAGCTAGGAACGCGATAAATGCTAAACTCCCACAAGATTCTAAATATGTCAATTAATAAATTCAAAGTCTTTGTTAAAAGAAAGTTGATAGAAAAATCGTATTATAAGTTGCAAGAGTACTTAGACGATAGAAACGCCTGGTAAGGTAAGGTAAGTAGCAGCCCATCAACGTGCCCACTGCGGGCCACAGGCCTCCTCGCTCATATGAGAGAGGGTTTTTAGAGCATAGACCCACCACGCTGCTCCAGTGCAGATTGGCAGGCATAGTACACAAGTGCACTCTCTATTCCTTCACTCTCATAGTCCGATGTGACGGGA
>JACTOM010000931.1:2746028-2783498 GCA_015832385.1 Elymnias hypermnestra | reverse complement strand
GGGTTTTTAGAGCATAGACCCACCACGCTGCTCCACTGCGGATTGGCAGGCTTAGTACACAAGTGCACTCTCTATTCCTTCACTCTCATAGTCCGATGTGACGGGAATCCGACACGACCGGAGAGAGATCAGGCGCAGGACCGACGGCTTAACGTGGTCTCCGAGGCACGGGGGTGGATCACACCGCCAACTTCCCAACAATATTGAGAAAATCTTAATAGAAAACTCAATATCGATTTCGAACTGGCCCGACCCGGTACTCGAACCCAGGACCTCATGTCTGTAGTCGAACATGCTAACCACTAGACCAATGACGCAGTTCCAATGCGGTACTGGCAATGTACGTCTCATTAAAATCGGTCCAGGCGTTTCACAAATTAACAAATTTAACATTTTTTCTTTAATTATAAATACTTATACTTTCATATGTATTTAGTGTAAAGCTATTAATTTTAAATCACAAACATACACAACATTTTTATTCATTCATATAGATTAAACAATTACGTTTATCATAAAACTACCAATGCATTAAAACTATCTTAGATCATATTGAACGATATAGTTCAATATGTATTAAAACAATATTTAGTTTTAGTAAACAGAAACTCCAAGCTTGTCTAGGATTCATTAGGTTTCTTATGAATAGTTCACTACCCTTTGATAATATTTTATGCAAAAGCGATGGTAAAAGCTGATTATATATTTGCATCTACGAGACGATACTTTTATTTGCAAATATCTTTGATATTTTATACATATTTAATAAGTACTTCATTTGCCTTATTCAGTTTTTTCGGCTATATAACTTTTTTCGATGAGGAATGCTGAAACACATATACCTTGGCTGAAAATTATGCCTTCAACTAGGAGTGTGGGATTTGCAGAAGAATACCCCCTAAAACCTAGCGGGACCCTCTGTGCCCTGAACAGGGACACCGATGGCTCAATGAGGATATTATACTACTTTTGACCCCGGACATCCCCTGTTACTACAATTCAGAATGGCAGAAGACGGAAAGGCACTTGTCCTAGCTCCAGGTCTCCTCCTACGGAGAGATATGGCTTCAGCTGCGGCAGCATATAGCCCCAGCAAGAGCTCATCGCCAACCAAACACAACAGGGGGTGCGAGTTCGAGTTTCGGGTCGGACAAATTCTAAATTGATATTAAGTTTCTGTTAAGAAATTCTCAGTGTTTCTCCGAAGTTGTGAGGTCGGCGGTGTGCTTCACCCCCGTGTCTCGGAGAGCACGTTATACCCTCTGTCCTGCGTCTGATCTCTCTTCGATTGTTTCGGATTCCCCTCACATCGGACTATGAGAGCGAAGGAATAGAGAGTGCACTTATGTTAGTGTATACACTTGCCTGTGCCTAGAAGTTGAATGTTAAAGCTACTTACCTTACTTGAGTCTTTATACCTAGGAACAGTCGATAAATAGATTACCATACCATATAAGTAACCTTACTCCACCAAGTGTACTAAATGTTGGGACCAATTTTAATACGCCACGTCAACAACACTTGATTTAAATTGTTGTCTAATATTACTCTTATTGTGTAATTTATTTCGTTAAGAAATGTATAGGTTATTATTGTTTATGTATTATAATTCGCTAGGTTAAAACCATAATATCCCGTTTACAAAATACAAATAGATATTTGTATTAACAGCCGACGTGTTTACTAACAACAGAGATTACAGCTTTAATATTATGGTGAATTTACGAAACATTACAAAAGCTTTGGATTGATGTCTTTCTTTTTTAATACAGAAATGCTCTGTATTTAAAATTTAATATGTTAACACTGATTATATATGAACCGAGTGGCTTCTCGTTGAGAGTAGTAACTGGTTCGAGTCCTGGACATGCACCGCACTGTCTTTCCTTCTAGAAAGAAACTTACAGACTTGATTATTCTTTCTAATCTACTTTTCGATGAAGGAGAACATTACGACGAAACGTGAATATCCTAGAAGCAATTCTGGGGTATGTACAGCTTGCTAACTTACGTTGCAGCAAGGTGGTGAATCTAGTTTTTTAATTGCTGACAGGTTAGAGCTTGACTGTAATCGCACCCGATGGTATGCGATGATAGAAACAGTTAAGGGGTACTTTACCTCTTATCACGTTAGCACGCTACCTGTTAGATTGTGTAATTACTTATGCACTTAAGTAAGTAAATAGCTGCCCATTAACGTCCCACTGCTGGGCACAGGCCTCCTCACTTCGAGGAGCGAGGGTATTTAGAGCATAGACCCAGCACGCTGTTCCACTGCGAATGTGGCAGGCATAATAGAACACAAGTGCACTCTCTATTCCTTCACTCTCATAGTCCTATGTGACGGGAATCCGACACTACCGGAGAGAGATCAGGCGCAGGACCGATGGCTTAACGGTGTGATCGTCACACCGTCAACTTTCCAACTTCGGGCAAACATTGAGAAAATCCCAATAGAAAACTAAATATTGATTTTTGAATTGGCCCGACCCGGGACTCGAACCCAGGACCTAATGTCCATAGTCTAACATGCTAACCACTAGACCATTGAGGCAGTTCTTATGCACTTAATATCAGTTTAATACTTTTCTTTTACAAAATAATCATTTACTATAAAGCTTGGCGTGGGGTTATGCCTACTAATGATAAAGCAAAACCTTCCACCGTTATTTGTTCGCGGGCAACTTCAAATCTGCTGAACCATTTTCCACTAATAGATAGAAAGATTTTCTAGGGAGAATGTATTTATATAACTGTAAGGGTTTTTATAAATTGGTTGAAATATATCGATAATGGTCGGAAATGCTGGAAAAAATTAAGTCACTGGGGCGTTTTTAACAAAGACACTGCTTAATCCCTTAGAGATATAACAAAACGATATATGATAAGATAAAACCTCTTTTAAAAGTCTACAAAACAGCCTAGGATGGCATTTATGCATCTATCAAGGATAAATCACTATATCCATTTTGTATTTTTAAAGATGATCAAATAAAATGAGATGCTTTGAAAGTCATTCAGATAGATACGTTATAAATTTCTATCAACTTAAATGGATTATTTACCTTTAGAATTTCATGTTTATTAATCAAATTATATAAACCATATAGTTTAACACTATATTTTAGAAGATATTGGAGAAAAACTAACGCGCGCAATAAATTTTACTCGCTTAAGCACCGCGTCGTCTTTATTGCCTGCTGTTACTATATACACATAAGTCGACTATAAACCTTGGGTTATTCGAAAAAAAAATTTTTTTGTAATTCTTTTCCTAGTATAATATTCCAAATAAAGGAAAAAAATAATGAGTAAATCTGTCCGACGTAAATCGAGTTAAATACAGTAGATTGCCCCGTCCCGTACGGACGTTGTTTGCGTTAATTACTACGCGGTTCGAATGACGCTAAAGTGGTTCTTAGGACTAAAATGTTCATAAAAGACTGCCAAATGTAGTAAATGAAGTGCTATGAAGATAAAATGTATCATGTTATGATAAACCTCCAGATAGTGAAACTATTCCATCTTAAATTTATAGGCTACGATCTTAAAAATAAAATCGTAACTCAAGGGTTTTCATTGTTATTCAAATCACTTACATAATCAAAAACACAAATAATCACTACTAAACACTCACAGTTTATAAAATACTACATAAAATGTTAATCACTGTGAGTAACGGTCACTTTGTAACTGATTTATTTTTGTTTTTCTATTACCTGGTATTATCTACGCATATTTTGGTACGAAATTTACGGGGAAACGAAATAGATCCTACACATTATGACATAAAAAGAATGAGATGCTTCTATTTCTGATTGCCCGAGTTTTGACATCATGTCAACTAGTAGTTGATACGGGAAAATAATGGATAAAGGGATAATCGTCCTGAGCCAATATGTTTGTTCGTGTATATATTTGTAAAATAATTATTATATTTCAATTAAATCTAATCCTGTCACATGAAACATGAAGGCATATTTCGTTAATGTAGGCTTTAATACTAGTGCGAAGCTAGGGTGGATCACTAGTATATAATAAAGCGTAAAATAATGAAAGTCTGATCGATTTATGCTTCCCCAATAAGGGCAATTTATGACTGCCGTAAGTGCCATAACGAGGTTGAGATATTGACATTACTGAATAAATAGGCATATTTTGGTTACTCGTGTCACGTAGGGTTAGATTATTATGAAAAATGGTAGACGTAGGTTCACTTTATGCTATCCCAATGTGAACAAAAAATATCTTGTAGGACCGGAACTCATCTTTCAATTTGGATCTGCAGCTCAATTCTTATCCACGTGAATTATAAATGAACTTATATGAAGTATCTGCGGATTATGAGACAGGAGAACTCATATATCGATTAAAATGTTGTACCTCACATGAGATTTTAATAGATTAAAAATGTGAAATCCCATTATGCTGCTGCCATATTGCTGTTTAAAAATGTTTATAAACATTTTATTACCAACGTTTGATCACAATATCAATTTTTTTTTTGCTGACAGTTTAGTGATCTCATCTAATGATAAGTAATGACACAGTCTAAGATAGAAGCGCGCTAAACTGGTAAGAGGCGATATAATCCTTGTGGGTTCTACACAGCATCATACTGAAATCTTTGTTTGGCGGTACGTCTTAGCTAGTACGGTGGTAACTAGCCATGGTCGAAGCCTCTCACCAGTCCAGACTTAGATAAATTATAAAATACAATTTCCTAAGTTCGTCCTGCCGGGGATCGAACTCAGGACCTCCGCTAGCAAAACGAATACTCGCACTACAACGCAAATATAGTATCATTTTTAAACGGAATTGTTAGCTAAACAATTTGTAACAAATAAAACCATTTCTTATCATTTGTTTGCAGACTTGGATGCTGCCGACAGCGGGATATGCGAAGAGTGCGGGAACGTAAACCCAAACTGCGAGCCGATTAGATGCTTTGCAATGTTATTAAATGTTTGTAAATATTTCTATTAGTGTAGGATCACCATTACTTGTTACTTAATGTTGAATGTGATATAAATTGAATTTCATTTAGTGAAATCCTATTACTAAGACATTTGTATATTCTTATCTATATACATGTTATGTATGTATTTGTGTGTGTATATATGTCGGAGAATAAGCGAGAAGGAGAAAAAAGCGTAAAACATAGGGGCGTACGGTTCTCCGCCGACATCGTCATTAATGGCATCCATAATTAAATTTCCATATTGTGGGCGTTGATAGGTAATATTGGTGCAATCAAACATTTTATTAATTAAATTAAATTAAAATGTTCAATCACTTAATGTTCCCGATATCAATTTACACAAACTGATTAATAATAATAGCTAGGAACGAGAAAGTTTCAATAGTCGACTGCTCTGGCAGATCGTCATCTGAGAACTGGAGAGACGCGCGCCGGATTGTCACTATTGACTCTGCCCCACGCCGATAGACAGATGGCGCCAGCGTTCCATAGACTATTGTACTCCGACATATATATTATAATTTATTTATATTTAGCCTACACCACCTATCCTATTACAGTTCATCAATATCTCTAACCCAAATATTGCTTGGTAGGAATCGCTGTGTAGCAATAAGACCGCCTTTCTGAACATTATTTTTTTCTCTTTTACCTCGTTTTTGTTATATGTTTCTGGTGTGGCGTAAAAAGTATTTTCATCTATCTATCTTATCTCTCGTATTATAAACATTTCAATTCAGTTTCATATTTTCCTTATCTCTTTTCAAACTTATTACTACAAGCTTAGGAAAGCTAATTAATGCGAACATAATACTCTTCTGGACACATCTATTGGCCCACCTAAGAGTTTAGGTTTCGATGGCCCCTACCGAAATATTATTGCTAGATTGAACAAAAACTATTGATGCAGTTTTAAACCTGGTACTTTTTACCATCTTTTTCGATCGTAATGTTTTAAATTTGAATTCAGAATACCACACGACATGGAGCTACGCCTAACAAGTCGGGTATGCGCCTTGATGAAGGCACTTGATTATTGAATAAAAAACATGTTCAATTTAATAAAGGTTTAATTTAATAACGCGTGTTGCCTCCATAGGCTTCTACCACAGCTCTCATACGATTAGGCATAGAGTTTATCAACCGCTCTATGAAATTTTGGGGGATCATCTCCCATTCCTCTTCTATGGCAGTTTTCAACTCCTGCATCGTCTGGGCAACTGGCTGACGAGCCCTAACAAGTCTTTTTAGCTCGTCCCACATGAGCTCAATGGGGTTCATGTCTGGGCTTCTGGCTAGCCAGTTCATAACTGTGATGTTCACACCCCGAAGATATTCCCTGACGACGCCGGCCGTATGGGCTCTTGCATTATCATGCATAAAAAGCAAATTTGGGCCCACATAGTCCGCGTATGGCATCACGTCTAAGCAAATCAAATCAAAATCAAAAATATCTTTATTCAAGTAGGCATATTACAGCACTTTTGAATCGTCAAATTATATTTTTTTTCCACACTCTGATTCTGATCGGCTTAAAATCTAAAGTTACGAGGGTTCCTTCGCGCCCTGATCCGAGAAGAACCCACAACAAACTCAGTCGGGTTTTGGTTTCTTATGGATTATATTATTACTTTTAAGTCACTGCTTAAAAAGGTAAGGTAAAAAGAGAGAGAGTAAATAAATAACTAATCATCACCATGATCATTGAAAATACTTCTATCTTGAGCTATCCTTTTTAATTGCGAGTAGTTGTCTGGTCCACTCCCGTATATCGTCCATCCATTACCATCTAGGTCTACCAGGTGCTCATTTCCCTCACACCAAGACCTCTAGGATCAACCTTGGGTACTCAAATTCTCTTTCTGCACGATGGTCGTCTTAAGCATGCGGAAAATTTGAGCTCGTTTGAGTACTTTAGCATTTGAGATGAACTGATTCCAAGATTGGAGTCGCAGACTTTCCTTTTTAATGACCCACGTCTTGCTGCCATATAGAAGAGTGGACCACACATTTGAAAATACGATATCTTCTGAGAAAAGGGATTTAGGGTTACACAAAACTTTTCTCTTTTTATCGAAGGCGGCTTTTGCTTGCACTTTAATAATAAAAGTTATATAAATATGGATGATAACACGAATAGAGAACGTTGACTTTACCCAATTTATTGTCACTTAGATAATTTACTTTCGTACAGATTGCTTACTTCAGTAAACCACTATAATAGAATCATAGTTTATTTCAATTATAACTGATTGAATACACATTGTTTATTCAAGTCACGTAATGTTAGAATCTAGTGCATATTGGAAATACAATCAATTTATCACCGACAATGTGGACATTTTACTACACAGTATAATGAGGTCAAATGTTGACATTTGTGTAAGTGTATTTATACCAATATCTAGGGTTGACGCTTATATAATGGAAAATAGTGAAGACCCGAGAAATTTGCGCATTTACTAATACTATATTTAGGTTTATTAATGAAAGTCAACCATTAATTACTTATCAGACTTCAAATCCGAACTTTTTAGTAATAGTACTTTTGTAATGGTAATAACGTTATATAATAGACTGCCAAAAAATATTTCAAAAATTGACAACACTATCCATATATTCAATCTATATATTAATAAGTGAAGTATAACTATATACACCTTTTAAGGAAAATTGCGCGGCCGGAGTAATATTTCCCACACTTATAGTGTACATATTTATCAATTATGCATAAAACATTACACACTCATGTATTTGACACACACAAGTATTCTGTGGTTTATTATTAGTCTATGGTCAAATAGAGAAAAGATTAATATTTTTTGTCATTGACATTTAGTGTCGGGGAGGGATTTGGGATTGCAAATCCCTCCAGATTCAGAGGACTGTATGAGAGTCGGGGCTTCGATCTTCGTTGCTTGAGGTCTTCTGATTTGGCGGTTCAGTCGTCAGTGTTCAGTTCTTCGGGTTTCACGGTTCGTGTTTCGATCGTCAGGTTTTAGTGCTTCTAGGTTCGGTTCTTCAGAGTTCGCACTTTGGCTCTTCATGGTTTCTTCTGTCGGTTGTCACAATTCGCACTTAGTTGCAGGATCTACTCCGATCGGGAGTTTAAGGCGAATGGTAACCCTACAATTTTTTTTTCGAAGTTTGTAGTTGCTGTTAGCCCTACTGGCTTTGACAGCGTAACCGAGGAGGGTGGCGAGCGCAGAAGCTCTGGCGAGGGGTGGGCCCGTAGAAGGGCTCTGCTGCGTCGTGGAGAACGTTGCCCTAAGAGCGCCTCCTGTGAGGCTCGGACCTAGGTTTAAAGCAACGTTTGCTGCTGCTGAAAAGGACAACCGGACAGGTGTTTAATCTTGACGCCCATGGGTCCGCGACTGGGGGCCGCGGCCGGGGTGCGTCAGATAGCGGGGATCTATTCTTCGCCTGCGAAGACGCTGTGTGTGTGTTAGTGTACGGGGCGTTGTCAATAGTAATCTGGTCGTCTGGGTGGTCAAGGACGTGTTTGGGCCACCTCTTCCTAGGCAAAATAACCTTTGGGTGCCTTTTGTACTTCTCTCTCACCCGCCACGCATAAGCGTTGTACCGAGCGAGAGAGGGGGCGATCGCAGGTACTGAGGTAGGTGCGGGAGGGGAGGGGGCGATCGCAGGTACTGAGGTAGGTGCGGGAGGGGAGGGGGAGGATAAAATAGGTAAATTAACAGTGTAGCCTTTTGGAAATCAGTGATTATAGTAAATATAGTCTTTGACTATAGAAGTTTAATGTGTGATATAAATGAAGATGTAGTGACTAAAATTGAGAAAGGTATGCTTTTGGTTTGGGCACTTAGAGAAAATGAATGAAAGGAGATTGACAAAAAGGATTTATGAGGCAAGAGTGAATGGAAAAGTTGGAAGGGGAAGACGCTTCTGGACCAACTCCAAGACATTTTAAATAGCGGCCAGGTTAAAAGTACTCTTAACCGACGAACTTGTATGAAAGGTTTAATGAGAAAGAAAGAAGCATAGGAGATTTGCAAGAATCGTGGCAAGTGGAAGGACGTGGTCTCTACATGGATAGCTTGCGAAGCGTTAATAATACTTTCACGTTTCTGTATTTTTCTCGCTTTTATCCCTTACTAATATTGTAAATGCGAAATTACTCCTGTTTGTCTGTCGTGCTTTCACCCCAAAACTAATGAACCTATTTAAATTAAATTTGGTACACAAATCGAGCCTCAGAAAGGATATAGTTTAACGTAGATGCTCATTAAGAACGAGTTTTTATATATTTCCACGGGACCACTTAACGCGAAATCTCCAAAATAGGCAACACATTGACATAAAATTGAACATATATTATTCTATTTCAACGACCAGAATCAAGAATTACTCGGGTAACAGCGGGGGGAAAAGCTAGTTTATTATATTATTTAATAGTTTATAAGGCACGCTGTAAGGGTGGAGTTTGGCTGAATTAAAATATATTTTCTAACTGTAAAATTCTCCATTAAAATTTGTTGAATTTAGAAGTAGGTAGTATCTACGAACACCTTATATGTTAAACTTTGTAAGCGGTTTGTCTATTACTTTTGCAAAAACCGTTAGAACATCGTCAACCGTTGGAGTCAATAAAATTTGAAACACAGCATCTCTCTATATAATCCTTCCTTCATGCCTGAACATTGTGGTCCTTGTAAGACCCTAATCGCGAGTGGGTTCCTGCTTTTCACCTGCATTTGTTGGTGGTCATCTTCCCTAACTTATAGAATGTAGTTTGCTTGGTCGCGCTCAGCAGGTCAGCTTATTGTTTAGTTGGCGGCCTCGAGACCTTTACCGAACGATAATAACGTGCAACACAGACACGTTGCACGTTATTATCAGCTTTTCTAAGCTGCAATCCTCTTACTACATAATGTGATGAGTTTACTAATAAGTTATTGAGTTTTCTGAATAGATTTTCTTAGTAAGTTGGCGGTGTGCTCCAGCCCCTATCCTCTGAGAGCAGGTTAAACTGTCAATCATGTACCTAATGTCTCTCCGTTCGTGTCGAATTGTCGTCCCATCGTGCTACAAGAGTAAAGAAATAGAGAGAGGCACTTGTGTTAGCGCCCGCAAACTTTATGTAATTCAGCGTGGGTTTATGCTCTAAAAATCCTCGCTCCTATGAGTGAGGAGGCATGTGCCCAGCGCTGGGACGCTAATGGGTTGCTACTCCCATTTTATTTCTTTATAAGGATGAAAGCTTAACTCTGATTGCGACAGAATAGAACATAATAAGATCAAATGTTGACAATAATGTAAGTGTTTTGTAAATGTTTAGGGTTTACCCTAATACAGTAGGAAATAGTGAAAACACGAGAAATTTGCGCCTCCATTGTATAAACGGGTTACGTGAAGCTAAAATATAATGCGATGAAAATATTTTCATTGCGGAGTAAATATGTTTTGCCCGCTCCTGTCACGTAAGGTTTTAATACCGTAGACTATGGTAATCTAATTAGTTCATGTTCTCCCGTAGTAAATTAATTATCTTTTATCTTGTCATAGTACGCTCACACTACTTAGAAATTCAAAAACAATGGATTTCATCACGAGTTTATCATCTTAGACGATGCCTGAGATTTTCTTTTCTTAAAATATTCGACTGAAATTCTCCTTAACTGTTGGATTGATTTTGATAATTTTTTTGTATAAATTGGGTCACATAATTACTTAAAAGGCTGGACTGATTTTGAGGATGTTTTTGTGTGTTTACGTGGATTAAATAATGGTATCGGAAACTATACGTTTAACCGGGTGAACTTAATAGAAACAAATATTGAGGAAGCCACTGTCCCAGCAAGACGTATGGAATCAAATTCAGAGGTCGCGGGTTCGAACCCTGGACAGACACAACTATGTGTCTACTTCTAAAATAGACCTTCTTTGATTTTTTGTTGCTTAAAATCCATCATTGTGCTTTTCAGTTTAGGAAAGGGAGACCTGAATATTCCGGTAGTATTTGTAGGATTTATATAATAAACCCTTTCTTTTATCTGTAAAAAGACATTTATCTAATGGGACGCAATTAGGCTGCTATTTATGTACTTTACATAGAGATAATTTTTTCACCTTATCCTTTTTATCACCTGTGTAGGCACCCTAAAAGCATAGAATAGTATTGAATATGGGATGTCAGATAGATTTATGAAAGTCCACTGTCGATGGTAATAAATGACATAATGCTTTCGACATATCAAGTTATTGCTCCAATAGACTTCGCTTAGAAACCAACGAAGCAACGTTTTAACCTAGATAAACGAATACGTCCGAAATAAAAACTTAAAAACTAGACATTTGCAAAGGAATATGACAATTTGTGAATTTTAGTGCGATCTTATTGAACAATATGATGGGCTCGCTTCTGTAGCAGACGATTTATTTCCCAGCTGTGCAAATTTATAACTTTGTCTTCTAAAATAAAAACCCTCTCTCCTATTCTAGTGAGGAGGCCTGTGCCCAGCAGTGGGACGCTAATGGGTTGCTACTTACCTTTTATTTCTGGTCGTCGTCGTCGTCGTCTTCGTCGCTTCAACCGATGGACGTCCACTGCTGGACATAGGTCTCACGTAATGACGTCCACAAGGCCCGGTCTTGTGCCGCCTGGCTCCAGCGGCTACCGGCGATCCTCCTTATATCGTCGGTCCACCTTGTGGGGGGTCTTCCTACACTGCGTCGTCCAGTGCGGGGTCGCCATTCCAGCACTTTCCGACCCCAACGTCCATCGGTTCGTCGGACTATGTGCCCCGCCCATTGCCACTTCAGGTTCGCGATTCGTAGAGCTATGTCGGTGACTTTGGTTCTGCTACGGATCTCCTCATTTCTGATTTGATCGCGTAGAGAAACTCCGAGCATAGCCCTCTCCATCGCACGCTGAGTGACTCTGAGCTTCCGCATGAGGCCCATAGTCAGCGACCACGTCTCAGAACCGTAGGTCATCACTGGCAACACGCACTGTTCGAAGACTTTGGTCTTCAGGCACTGAGGGATATTGGACGAAAAAGTCTTCCGGAACTTCCCGAACGCTGCCCAACCGAGTTGGATTCGGCGGTTGACCTCTTTCTCGAAATTGGACCTACCTAGCTGGACTATGTGTCCCAGGTATGTATACTCGTCAACAATTTCGAGTGTAGAGTTCTCAACGATGACTGGGTGGAGCGGAACATGGATATTGGACATAACTTTCGTCTTATCCATGTTCATTTTTAGGCCCACCTGTCGAGAAGCTCTGCTGAGGTCATCGAGCATTGCATTGAGATCTTCCAGAGTCTCTGCCATAATGACCACGTCGTCGGCAAACCGTAGATGAGTGATGTACTCGCCGTTGATGTTGATGCCCAGTCCGTTCCACTCCATAAGCTTAAACAGGTCCTCCAACGCCGCAGTAAAGAGCTTCGGGGAGATAACATCTCCCTGTCGCACTCCACGCTGCAGTTGGATAGACGCTGTGCTTTGGTCCTGTATACGGACTGACATGGTGGCGTTTTCGTACAAACACTTCAACACGTGTATGTACCGGTGGTCAATTCGGCATCTCTGCAAAGATCTCAACACGGCCCATGTTTCCACCGAATCGAAGGCTTTCTCATAGTCCACGAACGCCAAGCAAAGTGGCCGATTATACTCCTCGGTCTTCTGTATAATCTGCCGCAGCGTAAAGATGTGGTCTATGGTACTAAAGCCTTTTCGGAATCCGGCTTGTTCGGGAGGCTGGAAGTCGTCAAACTTGCGAGCGAGACGATTCGTAATGACCCTCGAGAACAGTTTATAGACATGACTTAGCAGCGCAATAGGTCTATAGTTCTTCAATAAGGTGTTGTCACCTTTCTTGAAGAACAGAACCACCACGCTCCTATGCCATGCCTTTGGTACCGTGACTTCCAGGATGACGGAATTGAACATTCGCTGAAGGACTTTAAGGATGGGTTTTCCACCTGCCTTCAGGAGTTCCGCTGTGATTCCGTTATCACCCGGTGCCTTGCCGTTCTTCATGTGTTTGGCACGGGAATCTTTAGCCAAACTATCATATTTCTTGTAATAAGTGTTAATATAGTCTAAGAGAAAACTTCGCGAACTGGGTAAGAGATTACTTACCTCTGATTGTTTCTACACATCATAGTATCGTTTTTATTGGTGGGGTGATAACTAGCCACTGCCGACGCCTCCCAATGTTACAGATTCAGAAAAACTATGGATTTCCAAAATATGAAGCGAATACTCGCACCATCGCGTCATCTCTAGTATAAGAAAAGTTACTTTCACTTAAATACGCAAGATCAATACTGTTTAAAAACTGAATTTACCCCAGACAAGCAAGACTCATCCAGAAAACTAGGTATAAAAAGGTATAATATAAATTAAAGTCATTATTTCCCTAGAGCAAGTTGTCAATATTTTTTCAAAAAATATTATAGGTCCCACTGCGTTTCCAGTTAATATAAGACAAGATGCTTTCTATATTATTAAACGTAAGCAGAACCCACTTTTTAAACTACGAGCACGTGAAATAGGTAAGTAAGTAAGTAGCAACCCATTAACGTCCCACTGCTGCACAGGCCTCCTCACCCCGAGGAGCGAGGGTTTTTTAGAGCATAGACCCACCACGCTGCTTCACTGCGGATTGGCAGGTATTGTACAAAGTGCACTCTCTATTCCTAGACTCTCATAGTCCAATGTGACGGGAATCCGACACGATCGTAGAGAGATCGACGGCTTAACGTGCTCTCCGAGGCACGGGGGTGGATCACACCGCCAGCTTCCCAACTTCGGGCAAATATTGAGAAAATCTTGATAGGACACTCAATATGGATTTTTTAATTAGCCGACTCGGGACTCGAACCCAGGACCTCATGTCTGTAGTTGAACATGCTAACCACTAGACCAACGGCTGACGACTTAACGTGTGCTCCGAAACACAGGGGTGAAACACACTGCCAACTTCCCAACTTTGGGCAAATACAGAAAATTACTTAATAAAAAATTCAATATCGATGTTTGTATTCGCCAGATTGACCCGGGGCCTCTTGTCTGTATGCAGCAGTCAAAATATTAATCATTATATGAAGAATACTACAGCATTAGATAACCGGGAATTTATTTTAAAAACAAAAGCAAAGAAATCAAATGTAATATATATGATTTTTCCTTAATAATATTTTGGCAAATTTCCTCAAGAAAAGCACCTGATGAATGCTAAATATCAATTCAGCTCATAAATTTTACAGCAAACAGACAACCCTGCTTTGAATTGAAAAGCGCGATAATTTTATTGACATCGACTTTTATTTAAGAGATATAACTTATTCTTATATTGAAATAAATAATTTGGTTATTGTAGTTCACTTGACGGTAAATAAGTAACATTGCATTCTATATTTAATAACACAAATAAACTTTTGCATTAATCATGGTTTTTGATGGCTTTTTATCACATTAATCATTTGGGTTTCCCATTACCACATGCAATGAAACTCGGCAACATAATGTTGCTGTTTTAACTTTTTTTAACCATGGTGATACATGTTATTTTTTTATTTATTTATTTACACATCAGTACACCATCAAGTATAACAAAAAAGAAGAGACATAATATTACAATAATTACAAAATTACACTCTTTAAAAAATTACAATAATGCTAAAATGGAAAGGTCAGATATAAAAACACATTTTTCTCGGTGATATAACATAAAGTTAAGTCAAGTTATATTTACTTAATAACTAACTAAAAATATGACATGATATCGTTTGGTAGGATTAGAATTAATACTGAAGTATGAATAATTTGAATGGTTTGATTATTGTGTGCAATTTATTAACTTTTAAAAGGCAAAAAAGTAGTTATAGTGGCATAACTATAGTAGTTGGATATATGGTATCGTGGACATGTTTGTAGATATTAATACGTTCTATTACATTGTAGAACATTTTTTCTATCTATCTTCAATGGTTTTCGCAGCGCACGCGATCGCAGATTTTCTGTGACCACTTTTTCACACCTCGGGTTACATTAATGCCGTTTTATTAGAGATCCCTATTTGTTTTGAGAAAGTAACATAGTCTATGTTGCTCAGTGAAAATGCAGCTTTCTAATGGCGAAAAATTAATTGAAATCAGTTTAATAGTTTTTGTGTGAAAACGTTACAAACATACATACATACAAAAACAAATGTTTCCTCTTTATATTATGAGTTCTGATATATATAACTAGTTTGACTCGCGCCTTCGTTTGTCGCGTTTAGGCAAATTTCAAATCTACGCCTTGAGTTCTAGAGATATCGTGATGAATCAATAGTTAACACCCCCGGAACCTCCCTTGTGAGTGGAATTTTGCAAAATTTAGCACTTAACTGACCTGTACTCGGCAAAAGGAATATTCCTATCAACGCCTTATGGTTCCAGAGATGTCGTGATGAGTCAATAGATGCCTGGATATCCCTTTTAAAGATATAGATTATATAATTTTAATTAAAAAAAAATTATACTAGTATAGAAAATATCCAGGTCCATATTAATTATAGAGTCCTTTTTTTAAATTTGCATTTTCATCTTTTAGTGTGGCTTTATACAAACTACAGTTTGGCTTTGCCTCTATATAATTAATTACTTTACGGCCCCTGTGTATAAAGATTCAAATAGTGAGTTTTACGATTATATCGCCCTGTTTATCGACATAGGTCATTGTTTATTTTTTAATTATGCATAAATAATGCCGCACACACTACTGTTTAATACACACATGTATACTCATATGTCAATCGTTGACAATTATGTCAAACGCCATAAGGTTGCATTAAAATAGTTTTTATTGTCAAAAACACTAAGGAGGTTACATTAGAAAAGTTATTATAGTGGTTTGCTTAAAAATTCTAATGTTTTACGTTACTTTGTTAACTTTTGTCTTTCATACGAACCTTTTCCTGATTTTATCAAACAGAACAACAAAAGAAATAGCGACATTGATACGTAATGTGATCATAGGTAAATTGGGACTCATTTTTCTATAAATAGATTATTACAACTACTTTTTTTTTAAATAGTCTCTGATAAAGCGGTAGCTGTTAGTATTATAAAACGTTGTAAAACGTATCATTAGCACAAAAAAGTAACAAAATCATTAAGACGCTGTTTTACAAAATGATAATTTTATATTTCACTCTTTATACGTTATACAGTCGATATAAGATCAGTTGTACCTAAAAGTAGGAATTGAAATGTTTATTTTTCAATTCCTACGAGTAGAAAGTACGTAATTCAACGCTTTTAAAAGTAGCAAATATACTCCTCCATGCATGCAATAGCAGTGGTTTTACAAATAAAAACAAAGCTTTAGATAGAATTGATGTTCTGTTTCTATAGAAATTCCAATGGAGAGCATTCAACAATTAAAGCTGATAAATGTTGCGAACATCCCGCCGTATAGAACTAAGAATGTGATATGCAACGATATACGAGAACATTTAAACTCCACGGTGAACCTAAACTTCATTTTATAGTATTTTTTATTTCATTTACAATATTGATGTGGATATAGCATTAGATGAGAAAAGTACACATTTGATTGAGGAAAACATCGTGAGGAAACCTGGATATCCCAGGAGTAATTCTGGTGTATCTATAGTCTGCCAACCTGCAATAGAGCAGCTTGGTGGGTCTGTGCTATAAAACCCTCTGTTCTATATCTTCTTCAGCAGAAGGACGTTAAAAGGCTGCTACTTACCTTACCTTCAATATCTTCAGATTTACTGGGATTGCCTTAGCTCACCTTACATTACCATTGGTATGTAGAAATGAAATGAAATGAAATGAAATGAAATTTAAAAAGAAAAAAAGAAATAAACTATTTCTTTAACTACCTCTTTGGTCTAATGGCTAGCATATTTGGCTACAGCCATGAGATCCTGTGTTCGAAGCTCCGGCCGGCATTTCTCAATATTTGCTTGAAGTTGTGAAGTTGGCAGTGTGCTCCACTTCGGATAGCACGTTGAGCCGTCAGTCTGATGCCTGACCTCTCTCCGAGCTTTTCGGATTCCCGTTAAAAGGACTGTTAGAGTGAAGGAATAGAAATTTTACTGTATGCTATACCTGCCAACCCACAGTGGAGTAGCGTGGTAGGGCAAAGGTCTTAAACACTTTCTCACTAAGAGTGACGAGAGTTATGCCCAGCAGTGGCTTTTTTAATCTGTTTCGTAAACTATCTAATACGTACGATTTGAAAGGCTTCTAATTATTCAAGTGAAACTTCTTTAGGCACATGAGGTTAAAATTTACAGATGAAACGCTTGATTAACATCACGAACATATGCTAATTCATTTGAAGGTTATATTCTTTTAATATTTACGACATAAGGCATTTTAATTGGCCACTCGTCATTTAATAATATAATATACTTTTGACAACAAATTACAAAATTACATAAAAAACTCGTGCCATTTTTATTTAAAATTCGTCATTTGATATTGCAATAAATTATTTGTATTAATTTTCGACACTTAATATTTAAATGACAATTAAGTTCCTAACATATCTTCAATCTTCCCTCCCACTAAGGCTCGGAAATCTAAAGCTTTAGATTTGTATAAATATAAACAAGATTTAAAAATTAGTTTGCCAAAGAAGTTTCACTTCTTACTTGTGTACTTTGTACGCACGCACTTTTTCTTTATTAGTTTCTCTCCTTCTTAGTTTTAAATGAACGGGAAATAATATCTTGTTGTGTATAGGAAAGTATATTCTTTATTAATAAAGAACACAAAAGAAACAGGACACAGTTTTTACATCCCTGCTTTATGTCATGACAAAGTTATTGGTTGAATTCTTTGCCTTTAATAACCGGGAGTCGGCGAGAAATTAAGAATTGTGTAGCGTCCAGTAACAATTTCTATATTAAATTACCGCTTTTATACTCTCTGGGCAACTTTTTCTACTTCAAAATACAAAAAAGAACAACGTGATTAAGTTGTCACGACTTTTTTCTTCTAAAAAAACCCTAATTTTAGAATTAAAACTTCTTTACGCACACTTGACTTGGACACTAAGCTGGTAAAATCATGTTGTAGCGTTACGAAAACTGAGATCAGTCGAGTGGAACGGAAGTTAAGGATGTAAGTTAGTGAAGCTAGAAGAGCATGAAAGAGTTGCCAGAATAGATAGAAAGATTACAAAGAGTGTACTTTAGACTACAACACAACTAAAAAACGGTGCGCTTTAGACCACACAACTGAAAAACGAAGACCACAACACAATTTAAAAATTTGTGTTTTAGACCACAACACAACTGAAAAACGGTGGGCTTTAGACCACACCACTGAAAAACGAAGACCACAACACAACTAAAAACGGTGTGCTTTAGACCACACTACTGTAAAACGAAGACCTCAACACAACTAAAAACGGTGTGCTTTAGACCACACAACTGAAAAACGAAGACCGCAACACAACTAAAAACGGTGGGCTTTAGACCACACCACTGAAAAACGAAGACCTCAACACAACTAAAAACGGTGTGCTTTAGACCACACCACTGAAAAACGAAGACCACAACACAATTGAAAAACGGTGTGCTTTAGACCACAACACAACTAAAAACGTTGTGCTTTAGATCACAACAAAACTGATAAACGGTGTGCTTTAGACCACACCACTGAAAAACGAAGACCACAACACAACTAAAAACGGTGTGCTTTAGACCACAACACAACTGAAAAATGGTGTGCTTGAGATCACACTACTAAAAACAGTGTGCTTAAGACCACACAATTGAAAAACGGTATGCTTAAGACCACAACACAACTGAAAAACGATAATCTCTGATTCAAATCTTTAATCCTTTATAAAATTCCTTTTCCAGCTGTAAATTAATGCTATAAACAGTTAATATACCAAGAAACTTAGACGACTATAACAAGTATTTGCTTACGTTTCACAGAATGCCATGTTTATATAAAACGGTTGTATTTTTCTCCACGTCCATTGTTATTTCAGGCGGCTTTGTGAATGTAGTTTTCGAGTAATGTGTTAGATTTAGTTTGCGTAATTTTTAATGTTACAGCCAGAAAAGCTTTTGTTGCTTTACGTTTCTGTGTTGCGTTATTTTGAATGCGTTTACAATCTGTTCGCTGTCTAAATAGAAACGTATGCATTCAGCTTTATTAGACGGAATGCAATGTATTGCTTTATTATTTTAGTACTTCATATTAATCTAACATTAACTAGCTTTACTGGTGTAAGAGTCGACTTGTTTCACTTATGATCATAAGTAGCTTTTTTGGTCTCTGGGAAATGCTTTTACGCACGGTGGATGGAGTATATAGTTCCATTCAGGAGAGTGGGACTTATTGAACAACAGAATACGTGCTTTAACTCAACGGAATCATTTTTATCCGAGTTGTGGACGCCAGATATTCGCTGACACATTCAGCTCTGGCGCCCGGGCAAAATTGCGACGTCTGACACCTTCCCTTCTCCGGTGGTAGGAAGGAGCACCGACCACTCTCTCTCTATGTCTCTGTAATGTCTCCTCCTGTAAGATAACGGCCCCTCAAAACTGTCACACTACCGAGAATACTGCCCACTTTGCTAGGCAGAGAGAGAGATTACTTCCGACTAGCGTCATCAAGATGTGGCGCTGCGGATGGATAATAAGTATCTAAGTACCTGGGTTAGATTCCCGGAACCGGTCAATTTAAAATTTAAAATTGGAGTGCTGGTGGTGTGTGACGCCCCATTTCCTTGAAGAGCCTCCTAGTATTACATCCATTTCTTTTTTATTGTATCCTTTAGTTTTTTTTATATAGTTTACATTCTATTAATATCCCTCGTAGTGTTATACTTTTTCTTTGACTTTAGTTTATTGTTATGGTTTAAGCAAGCCGTCTTCGTTTAAAGAAGGCGAAATCTATAACAAGTTTAATGGAATTTAAACATACTTTTAACAGATTTCACCCGTTTAAGAGCCAAAATAAAAGTTTATAATACTGTCTGTTTTGTACTGATTTTGCGTTCTTCATAGATTTACTTTTCCATCGTACTCTGAAATTGAATGTATGCACCAGTCTCTATGAGATGTCAACCTTAGTTTCACCAATTACATTCATAATTTTTCAGTTTTTAACTGACTTACTTCCATTACTAGGTCTTTATCATTGGCTAATGATGACCTATTTAATCTCATCTGTTTATCTACCAATAAGACGCACAACTTGGGGTCTATCGACGATACATCATCCGGCCCGCGTCCATCAATTTATTATATTTCCTCAGACAATTACAATCAAAACTTTTTTTGGTTTTATGACCCAGCCAGTTGCGATTTCATAATACACTGCGCTATATGACTGCCTCGTTGGGTTAGTGGCCAGCTTCTTTGGTTACAGACACAAGTTCGAGTCCTGGGTCGGCCGAATACCATATTCCATATTGAGTTATCTGTTAAGAACTCTCAGTATTAGCTGGTTCTATGTTCAAGAAACTCTTTCTCCTATGAGTGAGGAGCCTGTCTGCTAGGACGTAAATAGGTTGTAAGTTACTCACAAATACCCCCATCCTAAGTATAATCTTTTACATAAATCGATGACTCTGATTCTCTTGAAGACCTATAGTAACCAGCAAAGTTTCAGACTCACATGTTATTGCTTCACATCTTTAAGTATTGGGAGCGAATGAAAAAACGAATGTGTAATTGTAAAATACTTCCTATATTGCATTCATCCCCCCATTTTTGATAATATTTGTGAAATAGTTGATGTTCTTATTTACAATTTCACGTAAAACTAAAAGCTAATGTTACATATAACTTTCAATTTTTAAACTCGTTAGGTACAACAAAGACTATTTTAAAAACGCATCAATGTTTTGAATAAAATAGTCAGCTACTAGATTATAATCGAAACCATGAAGTCGATAATTTCGGTGTTACAATACTGACTGAACTAAGAAGATAAACGCACACCACAATCCATATAATAAGATATTCAAGCATATAACCTCTTTAGACCTAAGCGAGCACTTCGAACCGTAATTCAAGCTGTTACCATAAATATGTAATGATACTCGTTCGCCTACTCAGACTGTTCATTAATTTAACCCAAATTGTGATAGTAGTTTGTGTACACTGTTGGTCGGTATAAATGCGTGTAAATGTGCTTATAATTAAACGCTTACTATATTAACCCAAGGCTGATAAATGAAAACCAACAATTATAAAATGGCGTTGTATCTGATCGACTTTGCTACACTAAAAATCTCAATCTTTTCGTGAATTATAACTCTAGCTAAATAAAATCATTAACTTTTAATATAATTATTTATTGGGCACCGAAAAAGTTCGTGTGGAATTCATTTATTGTATTCTTATATGAACTGTAAACCGCAAGCAAAATAAAATAGTGGGGTAATTTTTTGTACATTTAAATACTTATAATAAGAAGTATTATTAAATGTATTAGATAAGCTTGCTGTAAAAAAAATTGTAAGCAAGGCAAGAGTTTGGTATGTCTGACTTGAATCCTGCACACTTGCCTGCTTGATATCTATGATGGTTTTCCGGAGCAAGGTTCATCTTTCAGACTTAAATTTCCAGAAGCAAATTTTTGAAACCACACATGGCTCTTTCGTTCAGCTACTGCACCCTCCCCAAAAGCAGCCCATACCATACAAGCTATTGCAGCTTTACCCCCAAGTTTGAATTTATAAAGTAAACAAGCACGAATTATTGCATTTGAGACAGCCATACTTTACCAAAAGTTTTAAAGTATTGTTTGAAGTAAAAAAAGTTATCTAACACAGATAATGATACTTCTTATTGTCACCTTTTAAATGTACAAAAAACTACCTTATCTTGCTTGCGATACAGTTCATATAACTAAACAATAAATGAAAAACACACGACCTTTTTTGATAGCCCAATAAATAAGCATATTAAAAGTTGATGATTTTATTTAGCTACTTTGAGTTTTAATTTACGAAAAGTATGATATTTTTTATTTAGCAAGGCAAAGTTGTGTAAATAGCATTGTACCCCATCAAGATACACACAGCCAATTTTAGAGATAAAGAAAGAAGCGGTTCATATATGTCCAAAGGCTCTCTATTATTAGTTGAAACAACGACGAAGAAATGATGAAACAATAAAATACTTGGACTGTGTTTTAATTATGTAATGTTATACATTTTCCTTTATTACTAACAAATAAACGCTTGCCTGTAATCTCACCTGATGGTAAGCGATAATTGTCAGCGATCACTATTATTTTATTTGTTGGATTGATATTAAATTACTACATTTGTTTATTAGGCTGAAGTCATTGTAATTTTCTTTATATCAGTAAAACGTTTACATGAGCTATTTCCGGTTTAATGCTATTTCGGAAATTGTCTCTAGTTTAACCACATCTATTTAATGTTGTCAGTTTAACGACGACTGTGATTGGTGGAATTAATATTTTGAGTGGGAAGTTATACAAGTGGGGGTATAAGTAATAACAGCCCATGAGAATGAGAGACAGTTCTCAGTAACAACGTTATCTATTGTGTTTTAAGTCATTCAAAGTATGCAATATGATAACGAGGTATCTGAGATTAGTATTACTTATCGTACAAATTAGTGAGCGACTCTAAAACAATAGTCTAAGATGGAAGCTTCCTAACTCGGTAAGAGGTAATTTACTGCTTATGGTTTGTAAACACCATCGAACCGAAAGGCATTATAGAGCTTCCGCTGCCTAATCGGTTAAAGTTTCGCAAAAATCATGTATGACAAAATTGTACCCTATTAAAAGTTCTAAAAAAAAGTCCTCAACAACATAGATCTATATCTTATGCTTAGCTCACTATAACCTGTAATGTGACACACGTGACGCTATGTGAAGTAAAGAATAATCATTTTATTTTGATTACTTGATTTGCTACTATAAAAGTGGTTAATTGGTTTCTCTTGATTTCTCTTTTACATTTATTTTTCACATAGGCCGTTCTTGCTCTCGAAGCCTTGTATTAACTTCACCAACACCCAGACTTGGTTGTATTATTACAAATCAAACGAAAGTAACTTTGTATCAGATCGCACTCTTTCAAACTGTTGTGAACTTTTTCAATCATAACTGTCAGGCATTGTTGAGAAGTATTCACCTTTCAGAATATCAAATGACTGTTTATATCTTTGAGAATACTTTTTTTAGTTACTATAACTATATAATAAGCTGTAAACTTACGGTTCACTTAATATTACCCTCGTAACTTTAGATTGTCAGTCGTTCTTTAATACCATTATCACACGTACATTAGAATTTGTGTGTGGAAAAAATATTTAACGATTCAAAAGTACTATAATAACCCTATTTGAATAAAAATATTTTGATTTGATTTCATTTAGTAAGGGCTTACAACGACGGCCAATAGATTACCTCTTTAAAATGACTTTTTGCAGATCCTCCTTATCTGTATCTTATGTGTAAAGAATGTATTTTTCCATAAAAATACTAAATTTTAATTTAATCCTACGTTTTTGAAGTGAAAGTCCTTTAGGCGTGGGACTGTAAAATATTTTCGGATGTAACGCGTCGTTAGCATCACGTAGAAGTGTAGCGTTTTTTATGCAAATTCGTTTGAAGGTTAGGTAGTTAACAATTTAATATACTATTAAAAAAATTAAAATCACATTTTAATTCATAATTTTGACAAAAAACACGTGGCATTTTTATTTACAATTCACCATTTGAGATTTCAATAAATAAAAGGTAAAGGTAAGTAGCAGCCCATTAACGTCTCACTGCTGGGCACAGGCCATCACTCGTAGGAGAGAGGGTTTTTAGAGCATAGACCCATCACGCTGCTCCACTGCGGATTGGTACGCATAGTACACGAGTGCACTCTCTATTTCTTCAATCTCATAGTCCGATGTGACGGAAATCTGACACGACCGGAAAGAGATCACGCGCAGGACCAACGGCTTAGCTTGCCCCCCGAGACACGGGGGTGGAGCACACCGCTAACGTCCCAACTTCGGGCAAATATTGAGAAAATCTTAATAGAAAACTCAATATTAACATTTGAATTGGCCCGACCCGGGACTCGAACCCAGGACCTCATGTCAGTAATCGAACATGCTAACCACTAGACCAATGAGGCAGCCTTTCAATAAATAATTTGTATTAATTTTCGACTTATTTTATTGACCATTAAATTCCTAACATACCTTCCTTTTTCCCTCCCTCTAAATATCGGAATTTTAAATTTTTAGATTTGTATAGATATAAACAAGACCTAAAAATTACGTTTGCCTAAGAAGTTTCACGTCTGACATGTGTACTTTGCACTCGCGCACTTTTTTAGGTGTTATACAATCGAATTTAAAAATTCCGATATATATATGAATGAAGTAATTAAATAACCGTAAATGCTCTAAAATATATCCGATGTTTCTAAGAGTATCACTTGCGCAATTCTCGGGAATTCGTTATGTGTTATGTATGCCGCATATCAAGTTGATTCCGTGAATAGTTTTAAAAATCTCGTCGAACATGATATTTTTTCGTTTATAGTTCGTTTATACACCGTAAAAATATTGAAAATTCCTTTCAGTGAGCGTCTATATCGCAAATGAAACCACTATGCATAATCTTGCAGTTTTTTTTGCCATGATTTTTTCGATATACGAGTACTAAATGTTCTCCTGAGGACTGCTTCATTAGTCTAGTATTTAGTATGTCTGCAAAGACGCAGTAGAGCAGCGTGGTGGATCTACGCTCTAAAATCTGTCACTCCTATGAGTGAGAAGGCATGTGCCCAGCTGTGGGACGTTAATAAAATAAAATAAAAATAGTTTATTTCCATAACAATTTGTTACTTCACACGTGTTAGGTTGAGATTATCTAGTAGGTATTGAGATACCTGTGTCAGATAAACTCGTCCTCCCCATAGTATCACCGTCACAGAGTTATAGTGTGTGTGTGTGTGTGTGTGTGTGTGTGTGTGTGTGTGTGTGTGTGTGTGTGTGTGTGTGTGTGTTAGTGTGCGCGTGCCCGCGCGTGTGTGGGTGTGTGTGTGTGTGAGTGGGTGAGTGAGCGTGCATTTTTGTGTATCTGATTATCTGTGAGCTAATTCTTTACCCACAGTATACATTAAGTGTTTGCTACTGTCCTTTTACAATCATAACTGTTAAAAGGCTGCTACTTACCTTATCTTACCAATTGTTACGTTATTAGTGGCGAGGATAATTCCATCAAATCAAGAAACATTATTTCACAACATTCACTTAAGACACTGTTATCGCAATCCAAGAATGACCATCATCAACTAAAAACCAGCCTGTTTATAACACGGAGTTTGCACTTAATATAACTTGTTTAGTAATAAAATAAAATTAAAAGTCCGTACGTATAAAGTACATATGTTAGAAGTGAAACTTCTTTGGCAAAGTAATTTTTAAGTCTTGTTTATCTTAACATAAATCTAAAACTTTAGATTTTCCAGACTTTAGGAGGGAAAAAGGAAGATATATTAGGAATTTAATTGTCATTAAAATATTAAAAGTGTCGTTAATTAATACAAATAATTTATTGAAATCTCAAATGACGAATTATAAATAAAAATGACACGTGTTTTTTGGATATATTAGAAATTATTAATAAAATTTTGTGTTTGAATTTAAAATTTGGGGAAAAGGGGAAATGATAGGAATTTAATGAATTTAATTGTTTTTAAAATAGTAATAGTATCGAAAATTAATACAAATAATGTATTTAAGTCTCAAATGACGAATTGTAAATAAAAATGCCAAGTTTTATTCTATATTAGAAATTATTTGTTTTTGAATTTAAAAATAGTATATTAAATGACGAGTGGCAAATTAAAATGCCACATCTTGTTTGTAAATATTAAAACTACCTAACCTTCAAACTAATTAGCATATAAAATGCTGCTCTTCTTCGTGACGCAAATGGCGCGTTTCATCCGTAAAAACCCTCAAGCGGCTAAAGAAGTTTCACTGCATGAATATCGTGACAGTATAAAGATTAAATATCATGATGACAGCATGCATGAAATCAAACCCACCAATATATAGGTAGAAGCCGTCGCGTTCTTAAATTATAAATGATATAATGAACTCTTTGTTTTCTATATACAGATGTCATCTTAACAAATCAATACCATAATTTTGTATAACGTCATAATCCGACGGTAAACTTCGTATAACAACGCCCTTAGCGTAAATATTCCGTTAAAGTCGTTAACGCTAATGGAGGAGTGTTGCTGAGTCTTAATAAATGCTGCGACACCTGAGCGCCTGCAACTGAGTTACAGTTGCTCTTTTCGCCATCCTCGCATTATATAATTGATATTAAGAAACTGCAGTCATAGCATGTTATTCGTTCATATCTCTCTATATATAGCAGCTCATTATCGTCCCACTGCTGGACACAGGCCCCCTCACTCGTAGGAGAGAGGGTTTTTACTCCACTGCGGATTGGCTGGCATAGTACACAAGTGCACTCACTATTCCATCACTCTCATAGTCCGATGTGACAGCAATCCGACACGACCAGAGAGAGATCAGGCGCAGGACCGACGGCTAAACATGCTGTCTGAGGCACGGGGGTGGATCACACCGCCAACTTCCCAACTTCGGGCAAATATTAAGAAAATCTTAATAGCAAACTCAATACTGATTTTTGATTTGGCCCGACCCGGGACTCGAACCCAGCACCTCATGTCTGTTGTCGAACATGCTAACCAATAGACCAATGAGATATGTATACATGTATACATGCTGGAAAAATCATTGGGCCCTATTGTTTTAAAAATGACCAAGATTTTGAAGTAACTGTTACTGCCGAAATTTTCTGGGCGCTTAGCATGACCCACCAGATCTCCGGATTTAACAGCACCAAAATTTACCTTATGGGGTTTTTAAAGTCAAAAATGTTTGTTAATAAGCACTAAACAATTCAACATCTTGAAGATATTATTCATCACGAAATTGAAGAAATTAAGCCTGATATTATAAAATAATATATAGGATATTGGTATTGCAGGATATTATAAAAATTCCTTAAAAAGAGACGAAACTTGCATAGTGAATCGCAGTCATCATTTAGCCGATATAATTTTCCAATCATAAGGAAAAATAAATGTAAAGATCACATCAACTTTTTATGAAAACCAAACCTACTTATCTTCTCTAGTTATAGGCAATCAAAATGGTAATGGTAATGGCTTTTGCCGTACCCTGTATTTATATGTGACAGTCGTATTACTTATACTATTTATAACTAAAGAACTGCTGTAGCGATTTGGCTGAAAATTGGTGGTAAGGTGGCTTAGAACCACGAGACGGACAAAAGATACTTTCTACTTTTTGAATACCGCAATTTACGACTAAAGGTTGACTCCGTAGTTATCATACTTCGAAACATAAAAAAACCAAAACTGTGCAATAAACGCGCTTGGTGTTAAGTAAACGCCACGATAACCAAAGGAAAATTTGAAGGTGAGAAAGTTTTCATTCCGAAGATCCCGATATGATCCTTCTTGTATTCACCATGACAACATGACAACATTCACAAATAACAAGGCCACTTCTTGAAAGATGTTCTGAATCTAGAAAATCTACACTGGTCTTAAGTGATTTTGTTGCCCTAAATATGAAAATGATTTTGGATCTATTTATACATACAATTCAATAAGTTCTGCGACTTCGTCCGCGTGGAATGTTTTTTGGATAGCATTTTCATTATTTTAGGCAAATTGTTGTACAAATAAGAAAATAATAAATAGAATACTCGGCAAAAGGAACATGCCTTCCAAATTTCAAGTCTTTACGCCTTATGGTTCCAGTGATATCGTGATAAGTCAATAGATACCTGGATATCTCTTTTATATACATAGACTAGCGGCCCGTCCCGGCTTCGCTCGGGTAGACATAAATAGGTACAGATATTTAAGTTATAAGCTTGATAATTAAAACGACCATGAATTGACAAATATTATGAAAAAGAGTGATTCCTTATACTAAAACTAAGTAGCTCTGAAAAGGACTTTTTAAGCATAAAAATGTGTTAAAAAACTCGAAATATTTAATGTCTCTTGCGTCCACTGCGTAAGGAGTCGACGGGTACCTATTTCATAATGGTGCACCCCCTTCTCCCGCACTGCCCCTCTCTCGTCGAGTTAGTATTTTTATTTTACTTTCATGATATATTTCGAATGGAATATCCGATTTCAATAATTCAGCAAGTAATTTATTTATTTATTTATTTATTTATTAAGAAAAAGATACACCATCGACTTATCACTAGACATTCTTATAAATTTACAACATAGATTCGTTCAGTATGACTCGCCATTACAGGTGTATACAGCACTATTGAATATAAATTTAAATTAAATTAAATTATGTGTGATGTAAACAAAAAAAGAGAAATAAAAACATGCAAATAAAGAAAGATAATGAATACGAAAATTAAAAATAACTTAGTCTAAAACTAAATCTAAATACGGAGAACGTGCGTAATAATTTTGACAAATTTTAAATAATTGTCACAACCGAGAATGTCAATATCGCCCTTCCGTGAGACTTTGTTGTATGTTTCCATAAGTCTGTTCAAAGGAGCATATCTTCCAACATTGGTCCTAGAGCAATTTAAATTAAATATATTTATATGGTTCCTTGGGACAGATTTTGGTACATTAATATGAATTTTCTCGATAATACTTGAACAATTAATTTGGCCATGTAAAATCTTATACAGTGTTTTCACATCATAAATTTGACGCCGTGATTCTAAAGAACTCAGTTTAAAATGAGATAATCTAGAGTGATAGTTTGAACGGTAAGGACAGCTTTTGTCCATAAAAGCCAGGAACCTGGTGAAGTTACGTTGCACGCGTTCAATTCTTTCGCTATGGGTTTTATAGAAAGGGTTCCAAATGGGAGATGCATACTCGAGACTACTTCTTATAAGGGATTTATATAAAATTAAAACAGTCTTAGGATTTTTGAAGTCTTTACATATTCTTTTTACAAATCCAGTTAACTTCCAAGCATGTAATGTCATTCTGTCAATATGTTCTATAAAAGTCAACTTTTTATCAATGACGACGCCCAAATCTTTTACGGATGATGATGTAACGAGAGTAATATTGTTTATTAAATAACTCGACGTGGTAACGTGTTTCTTTTTTGAAAATTTTATATGAAGGCATTTTGCAACGTTTATGTCCATTTTGTTGACCTTGCACCAATTAATTACTGAATCCAAATCAGTCTGTAGCAACTTTATGTCATCTTTGTGGTTTATTGATTTATATAATTTTAAATCGTCTGCAAAAATTGAACATTGACTATATCTAACGTGATCAGTGATGTCATTAATAAAAACTACAAACAGGATAGGGCCTAAGTGCGAGCCTTGTGGAACGCCTGAGGTAGGAAAGTAATCAAAGGACTTGTAACCCTGCGTTGTTACTCTTTGAATTCTATTAAATAAGTAAGATTTAACCCAGTTTAGTAGATTCCCATGAATTCCGTAATATTTTAATTTCGCTAAAAGGATATTATGATTTACTTTGTCAAAAGCACTACTAAAATCTGTATAGATTGAATCGATTTCTCTATTACCATCTATACCATTCGCTATGTCTGTGACGTAACTCAGAAGGTTGCTTAACGTAGATTTGCGCGCACAAAATCCGTGTTGATAGCAAGAAATGACGCTGGCAAAGTGGGTTGTTAATATTGGGCAGACTAATTTCTCCAGTAGTTTGGAGAATAAATTTAAGATTGAGATGGGTCGATAATTTTTTATATTGCAATTATCACCTTTTTTAAATACAGGGATTACATGGGCAATCTTCCATTCTCTGGGGAAAGTTGCGGTCTTAAGTGACTTTTCAAATATTATTTTTAAAGGAAGAGTTAATACTTTATAATTTCTTTTAATAAAGCAAGCTGGAATTCCGTCAGGCCCAGCTCCCTTGCTAGGATTTATAGATTTTAGCGCCTTTGAAACATCGCGTTCAGTAATAGCAATATTACTAAGCGAGAACTGGGGGAAGCAATCACCCAATTCCAATGGAGCAGAGTTATCGGGAGGCTTAAATATAGAAGAGAATTGGCTAGCAAATAAATTACAAATTTCGTCTCCTCCACAAGCTACCTTATCGTCTAAGATCATTTCACTAGGGAAGGTAGAAGAGTTTCGTCGTTGATGGTTTACAAATAACCAGAACTTATTCGGATTTGATTGCAATGTGCGCTCTGTATTAGTTGTATAAATTGTATAGCAAGCTAGGATTGAAGAGGCTACACGCCTATTAAGTAGTTGTAGTTCAATTTCGTCACGAGGATTATCATATATTTTATATCTCTTTCGAATTTTTTCGCGTTCATTTATAATTCTGATCAAGTTACCCGAATACCACAGGGGAAATTTGCTGTTGCGTAATTTAAATTTTGGAACCGTCGATTCTATTATAGTGTAGAGTATTTTATAAAATTTACTGACTGCATCATTGACATCGTCAATTGCTGATAGCTCTATAACCCAATCTATTTTATTCAGTTTAGATTGCAATATCGCGTAATCAGCTTTTTTAAAATTATATAAAGGCTGTGATTTTTTAACTGTATATCTCACTGAGGCAATTTTAACATAAATGTCTATAGGTGGGTGATGTAAATCGACTTTACTAATTGGGGTTGGACTTTTTTGTACAGAAATATGATCAAAATTAGAAAGAACTAGGTCCAAGATTCGATTATTATGATTTTTTATGTGATTAAATTGTTTCAGATTATTACACGACATAAAGTCCAATAAGAGGTGGCCTAGGTTATTATTAGAGTTTATAGGACTCAAACCTGGGGATATGCTCTCATCACAGACCCAATCAATGAAACCAAGATTAAAGTCCCCTAGGAGTATAACATTACTAAATTGCGATAGAAATGCTCTATTACAGTTTTCTAATACGTCATCAAGAAAAGTAGTATTGACGGGCGGAGAAAGGTAGCAAGTTCCGAATAAAGTATTACTTACTTCGCTACCTTCTAAATTTACCGATACCCATAAATCTTCCGAGGTACTTTCGAGTTGTCTGATTCTTTTCGATTGAAATTTAGTTGCGACAGCAATGACTACACCTCCACCAGATCTCTCCGCTAATGATGTAGTATTCCGGTCTCGACGGTAAACGTTGTAATTATTTCCAAAAAGTTCGTTGTTGTAAACACTATCATCTAGCCACGTTTCTGTACCTACAATCATATCATAATCTATAGCTAATAAAGCCAATTTCAAGTCTTTTGTTTTAGTTTTTAGACCTCTGAAGTTTTGGTAATATATTCTGAATTCAGCCATATCTGAAATAATGTAGCTAATTTAACCTTTCTGATGTTAGTGCTATTTACAAGCTATTAAGTGTTTCGTAGGTTTTAATTTGTTTCGCTGGCGATTTGTCATTCTTACGAATAAAAATACGTCCATTCCGAATCCAAACGTAATCGTAAGATTTTTCTCGAGCAACTTGACGTGTGCGAGCATGCAGAGCCTTGTAGTGAGGAGATAAGTGTTCTGAAACATACACTGGTGCTTTAGTCCCAGGAAAACCCAATTGCGCCGTGTTAAGTTTCTCCGAGGAATTTTTTTTGTTAAATTTCGCTACTGCAGCTAAAACTTCGTCTCTTGACCTAGTAGAGGATAGTTTCATTACGATGGCACGTGGCCTGTTAACAGTATCATTCATTTTTCTAACGCGAGTACAGGTTGCCGTTTCCACAATTTGTGGAGAAAGTGATATTGTAGTGCAAATCTGCTTGGCAATACTAATCAAATTTTCAGATTTATTTTCAGGGATCCCGTTAATCTCGATATTTGTCTCTCGCGAATGCTGTTCTATCGTGTTAAGCCTCTGTGAAAGATCGTCCAACTTGGTTTGCAGGGAATCGTTGCTTTTTGTTAGATATTTGACTTTCTCTTCCGATGCTTGTAGTTCAATTTTTATCCGGTCATACTCATTACTTAAGAATTCTAGACCACATGTAAGGTCTTTCAAAATATTTAATTCTGATTTTATTGGTTCCAATTCCTTCTTTAGAGTTGATTCTATAGCAGTTTTCATCGATCTGTCTATTGATGATTGGATTTCCGTCCTTATTGCTGATAATAACGTTTCATCAACTTTATAAGACGAGGTATCTGTACAAATAGATGTTGGATTTTTTTTGCGCTGAGTCACATAATCAACGCTGCTAGATTCAACATCCTCTGGTGAAGAAAAATCACCACGGTTTCGCTTTTGCCCAAACGTGGGTATAATCGGTGTGTCCGTGTTATCACTTTTCTTTTTTTTATTATGACAACTCGGGCAATTCCACTTTTGTTTTTTGTCTTTAGTCATCATATTAAATTGTTGATGATTAATATTAGAGCAGTCTAAGTCATACGTTTCATTGCACAGAAAACAAGATAGGTATATCCCATTGGATATTTTTTTAAGACATCCGGCGCATGATTTGTATTTAGGATTCATTTTGCTACGTAATTTCTAGTCAGCGTATGTGCAGCGTTATGAATTATGAACTATTTTCAATAGGAGCGATCACCCGCAATTGTGTAATTGTTGGCACGATATCGCGACTAAAAGAGCGTAAGCGCCAGGAGAACCGCGTCACTTACGCGTTTTAACGGCACTATACTGACACTTGCTATTGAGAGAATCTTAACGTGGATTTTATCACTTCACCGTTGTTTTTATAGTAATATATAAAACAAACCAACAAATGAATACAACTGGCTGCTGTATAATAGTCCCAGGTACACAGATCGATTAAAATAAGAAAGATTAGGCTTGATTTAACCACTAAAAAAGTTTTTAACAAACGGAACTCGCGCACAACCACATCACACTTTTTGTACACAAGTAATCATCAGGTATTGAGACAGTCTTGAATAATTAATTTTTTATTTGAATAAAAATTTATAAATGGTATGGATAACACGGTCTGATTTTGATTGGCATTTCTATTAATTTGTTAAATGTAAAGAAGTAGTTATAGTGACGTAACTATAATAGTTAGACATATAGTATCGGCAAGTTTTTTGTAGATATTGATATATTCTATAATATTGTCGAACATTTTTTTGTCCTATCATTAATACTCTTCACAGCGTATGCGATGAAAGACATTTTATGGCAATTTTTTTTACACCTTCGGTTGGTTTTAATAGGAATTTCTAAAATTTTTTTAGTAATCTAGTACTAAATATAGCCTATGTTATTCAGTGATAATGTAGCTTTCTAATGAAAAAAAGAATTATTAAAATCGGTCCAGTACTTTTTGAGTTTATTCATTACATACAAAAATAGAAATCTTTCCTCTTTATAATATTAACGTAGATTAGCAAGTCTTTTTATTATTATTTTATTTTTCAATGCTAACTATCAGGATAAATGCGCCTTTATCTGTGCATACGTATAAATGTAAATAGGGTCTGTTTGTCATGTAAATTAAGAGGTTTTAAATTTATATATATAAAACTTATGTGCGTGTGTATGTTAACTCTTCCTAAACGGTTGGACCGATTACGTTGAATTTCTTTGTATATCTTTTAGTCGACTCAAGATTGGTTTAGATTAACAATGCGATCCGATAATTAACGAGCTTATCCATATTTTCATGATATCGGGAACTACGCGGTTGAGACCACAAAAAAACAGCTAATAAGGTAAGTAGCAGCCCATTAACGCCCAACTGCTGGGCACAGGCCTCCTCACTCAAAGGAAAGAGGGTTTTTAGAGCATAGACCCACCACGCTGCTCCACTGCGGATTGGCAGGCTAAACAGCTAATGCATATATATAATTTGCCAATAATATTGGAAAATATATCTTTTTAAAAGTTTTCGATTTAAATTAATATAATTATTAACGTCGTAGTGGCTGACACTTGATACGGTTATTTATACATACGTTAAATTAATTAATTAGTAGTATTAACATTAGTAGTTTTGTATCGATGTGATTTGTGTTGTTAATTTGACGTGAGAAACACAAATTTTATTTAAACGTATGTATAGACCTGTTAGGGGTTAACATGTCCATAATCGTAATAAATATTCAAGGTACTTAGCTCAAGAAGTAGCTACAGTGAAGTTGGCCTTATTAAAAATATGAGAACGAGGGAAATTACGCTCCCGGAGTAATTAAGGGCCACTTAGTGTTATGGGTACCCGATGCTGTGACCGCGAGGGATTACAACCTAGTTTGTAACATAATAGAATGTAATAAATTCATGTTGAATTTTAAAATGTAACACTTTTAAAAAGAACATAAAAAATAAAAATAAATAAATTTATTTTTACTTATTATGTTAAGTTTATTTATAATGGTCATCCACTACAAATTAAGACAAAAATAAATAAATTTACGGTTGGAGAAGTAAAGAAATGTTGTAGTTCGATATTTATTCGTTGTACAATAAAAGTCTTAATTTTTAATACTACTTAAAATTGCTCTCAGAAGAATCCACAAGTAACTCAATCGGGTAACAAACATTCAGACATGCGCTCGAGTGTATTAAATAGGAGAAATTAAGTTTCTTATTACATTACTAAGACGTAATTTTACAATTTACCTAGTAATGGTTTTTATACAGCGTCTCACAGGATAGTTTAATGTTTGCTTAGTAAGTTTTAACATATTCTATTAGGTGGAGAATTAATACTCGTATATTTAATTGCCTTATAACATTTTATATTCTTCTTTAATTCTACTAGAAACAACTTAAGGATTCCGTTTGAAGCATTCCAACATAATGGAATTGTATAAATGTGCAATCTCCAGTTAAGAGCCGGGAATACGTAAAATAGAAACAATGTTTAACCGACTTCAAAAAAAGGAGGAGGTTATCAATTCGTCTGTATTTTTTTTTTATGTTTGTTACCTCATATCTCCCGACTGGGTGGACCGATCTTGATGATTTTTTTTTAAATGAAAGATAGTGCTCGTCATAGGGTCCCATTTTTTTTAATCCAGTTCTTATGATGGTATCCACGACAAAACCGGATAAGCGTTAAATTTGCCTAAGCATGTGCGCGACAAGTGGACGAATAACTCAAGATCAAGCCAATCGATTTCGATGATTCTTTTTTTATAAGAAATATATCCTATATTTCAAGGGTTGTTTTGTGATAGTTTGGTATGGTTCTGATGATGAAATCCATGACAAAGTGACGGAACTCTTCAATTCTTAGGAGCAAATCAACGATACTCGGCAGAATTTTCTATGAGCTATCCAGATATTTGAGCCGCCTACCGTAACTTCGACATGGTCAAGCACTAGTCGTAGTTAAATATGAAGATCAATGGAACTTCTCAACGGCTTACAGTAAGAGTATGATTTTTGGCAAAATTTATAACTGTCTTTAATCAAATGCCAATGACCTTACGTTTGTTGCTACATTGCAATATTTGAAAGGTGAATTATGCGTGAAGCGGTGGTACAAGGGTTTCGTGAAGGGTGGTAAAAGGGTGTGGCGATCACTAAAAATCTAAAAATAAATATAAATTTTAACAAAAAAAGCACCGCCTTCAAAACAAACTTACAAATACATTAATATGCTCTAAAAAGCCGGCGCCGACTCCGAATATAACAATTCGCAATTCTTTCTTACTTTTTTTTAGAGCATATTAATGTATTTCTAAGTTTGTTTTGAAGGCGGTTCTTTTTTTGTTAAAATTTATATTCATATTATTAATGATAAATTTCAACGTATCATAATAGTATATGTAAATTTAAAATAACAGCATCATTTTATTGAAGACAGGTTAGCGCTTCACTGTGATCACACTTGAAGGTAAATGATGATACAATCTAACACGAAAGCTCGCAAATCTGGTTGGGGCAATTTACCTCTTATGAAGTCTACTATTACAACAGCTAAACAAGTTGAATTAGCTATAAACATTTATTTTCTCCAATATTTGTATGTAGTAAACTTGCACTATAGTAATAATTACTTCACTATTTCAATTTATACAATTTAGCACTACTTCTCCAAAACAGCGGTCCGGTCATATTTGGATGTAATTAAAAAAATTGTTTTTATGCATTTATGAAACCAAGTTGCAAGTGAAACAGCTGATGCAAGTTATAGACGCCGTTATATGGCCTTGGCTGCTCTGCCGTACGTCTTTCATTAAGCCCACACTCCTTGACGGGCTGTAATAAGACATGCGATAGATTGACGAAAAACATGACACAAAAAAATATCGTTTTAACAAAAAAATTCATTATTTCCACCTCTTAAGTGGTATATCGTGTTTTCGTAATACTTAATGAAAACTGGAAGTGATTAAACGAATTTTAGTTCAAATATTCGTTAACGTAGCGATTTAAATTCTTGTATTTCAAATGGAGCTTTTGTTAAGCTTCTTAAGTAAGATTGAAGGTATTTAGCCCACGTTGACAAATTGGTCTATTAACGATTCAATTGTGAAACGCATCTATATGTTAGTAAAGATCTTCTATAAATATAAAGCGTTCTTTTATTATACAGTATCTTTCAACAACCAACAAAATTGATTGAACAAAGGCAGACAGACAACCATATCCTATTTCGGACTATTCATAGAACTTTTTAAGAGAAGCAATTCTGTCGTACTTAATTCTTACGTAAATATAAGTGGAGGCCTTTAAAGCGAATAATTTTTCCACGTTTGTACAACATTTTTCGTTAAAGCTCAGCTTTTATTTTTCTTATAACATAATGTTATACATCCTATAATCTTCTTCAATAAATGAACTACATAAGAGATTTTTTTTAATTCGTACCAGTATTTCCTGAAATAACAGCGTTCAAACAGACGTACAAAACTATTATGTTAATAAAACAATATTAGTACGGAATTGTGGTACATTGGTGTTAGTACTCATACGATTAGGATTTCCTGTTCCCGTAGAAAATACACAATAAAAAATGCTTATTAATTGTAAACCCTTTAGAAGACTTATAACTAAACTATCACTTTACTGTTTTAAATAAATGAACTAATTACAAAGCAAAAATGGCGCCAAAATACCCCATATTTATTCGGCAAATGTAGCTGACAAACGTTAGTTTTTTAGCAAGTAAGCGCGTTGGGGGCGTATCGATTTTATACAATTTACTATTACATACATACATAGCATCACGCCTCATTCCCATAGGGGTAGGCAGAGACAACATCCTTCCACTTGCCACGATCCTTGCATATCTCCTTCGCTTCTTTCAATCTCATTAAATCTTTCATACAAGTTCGTCGGTTTAGAGTACTCTTGACCTGGCCGTTATTTAAAATGTCCTGGATTTGGTCCAGGAACGTTCGCCTCGGTCTTCCTCTTCCAACTTTCGCATTCACTCTTGACTCATAAATCCTTTTTGTCAGTCTCCTTTCATTCATTCTCTCTACATGCCCAAACCATCTAAGCATACC